>OX333080.1:16828653-16860879 GCA_946863875.1 Alloplasta piceator
GGTTTGTCTCTTGGTTCAGCGGACCAGGCAGTGCTCGTCACTCCGTTCTGTCCAAAGCATCACGTGCACGTCCATCCGTGCCGCTTTAATCGCGAGTAACGCACAAAATTTACGTTCGTGCGGCTCAGTACGATTCTCAAAGCTCCACGAGCAACGTCGGCAAACTTATAATAACAAAATTAAAAAAAAAAAATTTAAAAAGCTAAAAGCTGTCCGCGTGAGGGAGTGCCTCTTCTGTTCTCGCGTTTGCGAACGGTGGGAAACGATTGAAGAAAGTTAAGTACTCTTCACGTCGATGAAATTCGTGCTCGAATAAGTTGAATAAGAGAAAGAGAAAAATAAACACCGAGAAAAAACAACTTTATTTTTCGTTGACACTGAACAAACGTGAATGGCCGCTTCGTTGGACTACTAGCAGCACTTATAATCGCAGGTAAATTTGCTGGAACGATATCGATATTTTTTTTTTCAATTCTCATCTTCTTGTGATTTAAGAATTTTTTTTTATGTTTTATTATTTTTCAATGCTTTTGCACTATTTTTTCCAAGGGCTTAACCAGAGACCACGTTTTATCTGAAATGAGATATTGATTTTTTGTCTCATCATCTGAATGTAAAAAGCAAAATGCTTTTGCACTGAATTCGAGAATTTTTTTTTTTTTTTATCAAAGAATTTTTTATCATTAGACTCTCGTGAGGGGATTCGATGTTGATGTTTACATTTATAATTTGCATTTCTCTCGTTAATTGAGAATTATTCGAGATCGATGAAGAATGATAAAAACTCAGTCGGAGTGCATTTGTGCACTGAGATAAATTTCTAGAAGGTATACGTTTAATTGAGTAGATTTTTTTAATGACGTTTTCTATTATCTGAATAAGAATGCGAACAATAATTTTTGTCTTCATGACAATTATTGTTTGAACGAGAATTTATCATCCGTACGACCGTCATTGTCGTTGCGACAATTATAAAAGTATTAAAATGCATTTTTTTTCACTATAATTATTATTTCAACTATAATTTTATAATTTTCATTACAATTTTAAACTATGAATTTGTCTCGGTGCGCGTGTACCACACTATAAAAATATAAAAGTATCTAAAAAAGTATCGTTGTGCATCTTTCGACTATAATTATTATTTTAAATATCATTCTATAATTTAAATTATAATTTTTAACGATAAATTCCTCTTGGTAGGCGTGTACCGCACTTTAAGGTTGTTTAGAAGCTATGAAACCTTTAAATGTTAATTATTCAACAAATAGCTTCTTAATCGTAGTGAAATTTTTACACGACCCCCTGAATACTTCATGTAAGAACATACCAAATTACTTCAACCTCCTTAAGGGTTAAAATAAAAAATGATGAGAATATTCTGAAAATTTAGTAAGTTTTTGTATGAAGTATTTAAGAGGTCGTGTAAAAATTTTACGACGATTAGGAAGCTCGTTATTAAGAAATTAACGTTTTGTTAAAAACAATTTTTTAAACAAATAAAAAAAATATTTATCAATAAACTTCGTTTTCTTTCCGTTGCTTTCAGTATATTGTGGATATTAAAAAAATGAGAGGTCGAAAAAAAAACTTGTCGCAAAGTTATGTCAGTTTCCATAAGACTACATTTAATTTTATTTAATTTGTTAATCTTAATTATTCGATAACGAGCTTCCAAATCGTCGTGAAATTTTTACACGACCTCTTAAATACTTCGTTGAAAAACATACCAAATTTTCAGAATTTTCTCATTAAACGTGATTTGCTTCTGAACAACCTTAAAAGTATAAAAGTAACTTTATAAGTATTATAGTGCCTTTTTCAACTATAACTATTATTTTAACTGTGACTTTATAATTTCAACTACAATTCCTAACTATAGAAATTTCTTTCTGTGCGTGTATCCTCGACAAATCAGGAGCGAAAGAAGGGCCAAGAGAAATCGGGAAAGAGAAAAAGCACCCTCATTCTTTCTTACATACCCTAAAAGACTCGTACACAGGCGAGGGTAGTTTCATTCACCGTGTGTTGACATATATATCACGTGCCCCTACAGACCCACGCATATAAATTTATATTGACGGACATATTTTTACATGGTATGTTACATCCCTCACGTGATTCTCAGCAGAGTTGAATGAGTCACGAGAGGGATGAGGGAGATTAAAAAATAAGGGTGAACGATACCTCGGCGATGGACCTTTCTCTCCTTCGATACAGAAATTGATCCAGCGACGAACGATCGATGATTTCGTCATTCTTGCTAGATCTTTCTCGACCCTCGATTTTTTTGCCATCTCGACATTCGGAGGCGAATAGGCTGTGTTGTTTTCTTTTACCCCTTATCAATGTATATACAGAGTGTATACAAACAGATGATGTATAGGCGAGAAAACGGTTTGGTGACAGCTCGGGGCCACCGCCCTTAAGCCTTTTTTTTTGCACCCTTCGAGTCGCTGACCATCCCTCTGCCCAGAACCTTTAACATCTCCTTCTTTTTGCTTCTTATTTTTTTTCCTTTTTGTTTCTTCTTTCCTCCCTCTCGCTTCGCCGACGTCGAGCTTTTTTCTCCATCCACCTTCGCTGTCCCCTTGATCATGACGAATCTCTCCAATTTTTCTCAACTTCGGAAAAACGCTCCCTGTTCTTTCTCCCGTCGTTGATTGAATAATGGAATTTCATCGAACACGGGAAGACGCGAAAATTGAGCTTCCGATAATTGGAAGCCCTCTTGCGATAGATTCAATTTAATCGTTTGAGAATTGCGATGAGAATTTTCCCTTATGAGTGATTTTATTTCTCATGCATTTGTCTTTTGATGAGTGTATGGACTTTGATGAGACGTTTATTATTATTCACGACTTTTTTGCCAAAGCGAGAAGGTAGAAACACCAGAAAAAAGTCACTGCTCGTTTATATACAATCCTTACTACTGCTAACGTCTTTTCCCATCAGTCATTTTCCATCAGTTGTTCGAAGAAAAAAGTCACTGCTCATTTACATACAATCCTTACGACTGCTAACGTGCTTTCCCATCAGTCATTTCCCATCAGCTGTTCGATCGATGTGTAAAAATGATGGAATTTTTTTGCGATAAATTCAATTAAATCGTTTCAGAATTGCGATGGGACTTTCCCCTTGAAAGTGATTTTATTTCTCACGCATTTGTCTTTTGATGAGTCAATGGATTTTGATTACCATTGATGAGACGTTTATTATTATTCACGACTTTTTTGCCAAAGCGAGGATGCAGAAAAACTAAAAAAAAGTCACTGCTCGCTTACATACAATCCTTACGACTGCTGACGTGTTTTCCCATCAGTCATTTCCCATCAGTTGTTCGATCAGTGTGTGAAATTTATGGAATTTTTTTGCGATAAATTCAATTGAATCGTTTTAGAATTTCGATGGGACTTTCCCCTTAAAAGTGATTTTATTTCTCACGCGTTTGTCTTTTGATGAGGCAATGGATTTTGATTACCTTTGATGAGACGTTTATTATTTTTCACGACTTTTTTGCCAAAGCGAGGAGGCAGAGAAACCAGAAAAAAGTCACTGCTCGTTTACATACAATCCTTACGACTGCCAACGTCTTTTCCCATCAGTAATTTCCCATCAGTTCGATCAATGTGTACAATTGATGGAATTTTTTTGCGATAAATTCAATTTAATCGTTTTAGAATTGCGATGGGACTTTCCCCTTGAAAGTGATTTTATTTCTCACGCATTTGTCTTTTGATGAGTCGATGGATTTTGATTACCTTTGTTGGGACGTTTATTATTATTCACGACTTTTTTGCCAAAGCGAGGATGCAGAAAAACTAGAAAAAAGTCACTGCTCGTTTACATATAATCCTTACGACTGCTGACGTGTTTTCCCATCAATCATTTCCCATCAGTTGTTCGATCAGTGTGTGAAATTTATGGAATTTTTTTGCGATAAATTCAATTGAATTGTTTTAGAATTGCGATGGGACTTTCCCCTTAAAAGTGATTTTATTTCTCACGCATTTGTCTTTTGATGAGTCAATGGATTTTGATTACCTTTGATGAGACGTTTATTATTTTTCACGACTTTTTTGCCAAAGCGAGGGTGCAGAAAAACTAGAAAAAAGTCACTGCTCGTTTACATACAATCCTTACGACTGCTGACGTGTTTTCCCATCAATCATTTCCCATCAGTTGTTCGATCAGTGTGTGAAATTTATGGAATTTTTTTGCGATAAATTCAATTGAATCGTTTTAGAATTGCGATGGGACTTTCCCCTTAAAAGTGATTTTATTTCTCACGCATTCGTCTTTTGATGAAGCAATGGATTTTGATTACCTTTGATGAGACGTTTATTATTTTTCACGACTTTTTTGCCAAAGCGAGGGTGCAGAAAAACTAGAAAAAAGTCACTGCTCGTTTACATACAATCCTTACGACTGCTGACGTGTTTTCCCATCAGTCATTTCCCATCAGTTGTTCGATCGATGTGTGAAATTTATGGAATTTTTTTGCCGCACGCACTTTCTCGTGTATGTCACGGGAACGTCTGTCATCTCGTTTCGCGAAACGCGATAACATTGAAGAGAAGAGAGCTAGGAGAGACACGAGGAGAAAATGAGAATTCACATCAGACGATTTTTACGGTTGTCTCGTCGGTTTTTCTGTCATTCACAGATTCGCATACTCGCGCGTGTGACATTCCTCGCCGTCGAATATACATCAGCAAGCTTATTGAAACAATGTCAGTTAATATGAACCACCAGAATGTTACTTGCGATCGGAATAAATCAATGGATATTTAAATTTCTGCGATTTATTTACGAAAAGTCGAAATTCTTAACGAAATTTCATGATATAGATATGGTAATGATTTTTAAAAAAATCATAATAAGTTCCAAGCTTTAGCAGTTACCAGGTAACAAGGGATGACATTTAGTTCACAATTTTTATGATATCAGGGAAATTGAAAATTGCACATTGCTTCCACTTTTTTTCATCATTCGTCGAGTCTCCTTCATGAGCGTTTCCTTCATCTTCTTTATGATGAGTAGTTCAATTATGTAGTGCTCATAAAGGAAGCTTAACGAACGATGAAACGAAGAAGTTAATTTCCAATTTCCACGTTTTTTTCATCCCGTTTGAAAAAATTCACAAGCTTAGTGACTTTAAACGACACAAGCGGTTTTTTGAAATACAATATCAACTCTTGTATCAAAAATTCCAGCTTGATGGCTGCGAAATTAAGTTCGAACGCTTACAAGCATTTCTTGAAAATTAATTGATTTTTTGAACTGAACGTCTTAAGCGATTTTTTCAAGATTAAACACTAATCACCTTCGTCACTTATTTAGTTATAATTAGTTAGTTGCATAATTACTCAAGTTCGACCGTTTACGAGCATTTTTGGGAAATCTCAAAATTCTTCCAAAACAAAAAAATTAAAAAAATTAAAAAAAAATTGAGCTTGATAACGATACACCTACGAAAGTACAAAACCTATAGACATAGTGAAAAAAATTGAACGTTCTGTCAAATTTACAACTGTTTTGTAATTTTTACAAAATTTGCTCTTAAGCAGAAGAATAAATTTTCGGGATAACAGAAATTAATGATTCCCTGCCTATTAGCAAAATATCGAGTACAAGGAACACGGAAAAAATGATCAGTGAGAGCTGCTGAGATTCCCATTAATTTTTACCGTTTTCCCCATCAACAGCGCCTCCTGGAAGGGCAAACAGTGAAATTTGCATATTTCTTTAATACAATATACCGATGTCACATATGACATAGTACATGTCCATCAGACGAATTTTTACAGTGTGGAACAGTAAAATGTACACTACGTGAAACGTTATATTTCTGTTGTATCCGGTGAACTTTTTACACATTTCACATTGTAAAAATTATCCAGGGCCCGTGAAAAAAATTACAGTGTACATTGTAAAAATTGAAAATAACATAGTATATTTTGCGGTACGTTTTTTATTTTTCACTGAAAATACTGCAATTTTTAAAATAAATTATAGTGTAGTGAAACGTTTCGATATTTGAGTAAATTCCAATTTATTCAAATATTGCAATAAACCGTTATTTATCCTCGCTCAAGCTCATAGACTGAGAGAAAAAATTACTGAATTTGAGAACATGAATTTATTTATTAAATGAAAGTATTAATTCGATTACTTGTTTGTTGAACCAAGAAAATCACTCTTCATTAAAAAAAATATTTTCACGAATCTATTACTCCATTGTATTAAACTCTTATTTAATAGTAACAATAAAATGCATGATAGATTTGATTAAATTTTTATTCATTGGATTAATTACATTGATCGCATCATAAACATGAGATTATTTGAATCTAAAAAACGAATTCAATACAAAATTTTTTTTTTCGAAAAAATTATTTTTTGCAATAAAGTCATTATGATTTTACTTCAAAAAATGTTTTTATTTAAATAAATTTGATTGAATTAGTATTCATTAGATTAATTACATTCATCGCATCATAAACATTAGATTATTTGAATCTAAAATGATGATTATTTGAATCTAAAAAACAACTTCAATACGAAATTATTTTTTTTGAAGAAAATTATTTGTGGCATCATAAACATGAGATTATTTGGATCTAAAAAATGACTTCAATACGAAATTATTTTTTTCGAACAAAATTATTTCTTTGCAATAAATTCATCATTATTTTACTTCTAAAAATATTTCTGTAGTATTTTCAATATTTATTAGCTATAAAATTGATCGTGATTATTTGAACAGAAGCTGTAGTAAAATAAATAACACGTTATTTTATTCCAATAGAATATTTGTTTGGAATGATGAAATTTTTATTTCCTTCAAGCAAAGAACTATCATTTCTATATCATACTTTAATAGTATACATAAGTTGTTAAGAATTAAAAAACTGGTTTTTAAAATGTTTTCTTATATTCGGATCTTCACGACTCCTAACTTTTTTCAAGTGCATAGTAGTGGTCGATAGCGTATAGCGTGTTAGGTAGTTAGGTAGGATAGGTATGATGGTAGGTAGGGTCGAGGGTTCGAATCTCGATCGGACAGAGAAATTAGATCGGAGAATTGGCGCAGATTTGTCTTTTTTTTCTATTTATCTCTTTTTGGGGTCACTAAACTATGCATATTAAATTATTTGGCAAGGCCTATATATTTTTTATAAAATGTTTAGCAACAATTAATAAACACGCATTTGATTGAATCAATCATTTTCCCTGTTGATTGGATTAATCAATTTGTTAATTCAACAAATTTTTTTTCTCAGTGCTTCCTGTATTAAAAGACATGCATTTTTCGAATGATAAAATGTGTTCTGGATTCAAATAACATATTACATATAATTGATAATATATTGTTAGATTCAAGTAAATTCGTTTATTGAAATAGCAATTTATGAAATTGACTGAAAAAAATGAACCAAGTAAATATATAAGGGAACCAATCCAATATGTTTTGGCAAATAATGAAAAACATGATGTTTTGCCTTCAAAACTTTATTTCATTGGTTCTAGTGATTTTTTCTCTCAATGTAACTACGAGGGCTTGTATTTGACTAATTAGTCGTGAGATCAATTAATGAAGTGAATTTAGTTTAACCTCGCACCCATAAAGAGCACGAGCGTCACCGAAATGCAATGGTGATCTGTTAAGAAAATGTAGTCTTCGGTCCCTAGGACTGCTCGACGACAGAACGCGGGTGATGTTCCAGCAATTGTATGTCAATCGAGGACGCCGATGTTGGTAATACATCGGACCTTATAGGAGCTCGGTGGCTCTCTCGCTGGCGCGAGAGGGCGCGCCGTCCGACGCTATCTAGCGGATCTCGGGCGAAATGCAGAGATCGTGGCACGCCGCAGGTCGTCCCGTTACAGTGCCACACTGTAAAAATTGAATTTGACGTAGCATATTTTGCAGCGCGCATTTGATTTTTCACTGGGAACACTGCAATTTCTAATTATGTGCTTCGAACAATCCACAGAGACCATTGTAAATTTTACAGTTCAAACACGGTGGATTTCGCCGTTTCTGCTTGTTATTTCTACTTTGTCATTTTTTTGCAGTGAACATTGCATTTTTTACAGTGTAAATCAGCATTTATAATGGTTTGAAAAGGAGAAACTACATTAAATCCATTAATTTATAATGGATTCCCAGTAAAACGCCTGAATTACAGTTCTGAACCGTATATTCTGCATTGAATTCAGTAATTTTTCAAATATTACACATGAATTGTCACTGATCATTTTTTTTCGGGAATGAAATTAAATTCACGAATATTGTCAATATTTAAAAAAATGAACAATGTCCTGGATACCAAAAAACAATGATCCGTATTACCTCAAATGTGTCATATTACCCCACTTTCTTCCTATATTCATCACTGCCGAAGCTCCAGGAGAGCTTTCACCCTCGACAGAGCCGACTCGGGCTCGAGGGAGAAAAAACGCAGCATATTTGGAAAGCTCGAACGCAAAAAGCTTCTTCCGAACGTGCTGCCAGAGGAGATCGACTACAACGAGTTTGAGGGATGATCGAGGGAAAGAAAAGCCACACGCTCTCCTTCCCCCTTGTTCCTGCCTCTTGGTATCGTCAACCTCATTGTTATTGAGAGCTCTTGAACGTTCACTGTAAAAAAAAAAAAAACATTTTACATATTTGTACGAACAAGCTAAATTCCTCATAAAATAGAACATTTATCGCATTGGCCAATTTTGCTTGCTCATGAAGAAGGGGAGGTCACCTTCAAGGGGATGAAAAATACGTGAACTGTGAAAAAAAAAAATTTCTGTAAAATGAATACCTTTGGAAATGGAGAGTGGATTCCAATTTTACTAATAAAATAAATTCAAAATGGCGGCTCCAGCATTTATAAAAGTTTTTGTTCTTATGAACGAAAATTTGAGCTTCTCAGTTCAATATATTTTAAAAACCTCTAAAAAATAGGGTGATCCTCTTTAAAAAAATATTGCGGGCATTTGTTTTAGGTTTCTAAAGAATGACCATTGGATTCAATTTAAGGATTTTTGATCCGTACCGTCCCAGTCAAAAATTTTATCCGATTGAAATTTTGTTATTTCGTGATACAATAAAAATCTTTAAGAATTCAGCAACATTTGGCGCGCCATAAACAACAATTATCAATAATAATATTGCCCAAAAGTTATTGATAAATTGTTTGAACGAATAATTTTTCAACAATTTTTCAGTAAGTCCTTTTTTTGCTTAAACAAATTGAATTGCGTTAATTTTTCTGAACGCATATGAATTTTTCCAAAATTTTCTTTCCATTTTGAAATTCCCGTTTAAAAAATTTAGAATGGCTGTATGTTTTGTTCAGCCTTGTGTCTTTGAAAATTTTCAAAGCCGACGATAAACCATATACACCATTTAAAACGAAAATTGGCAATTTTTTGTTTGTATTTCAGAATGTTTTTTATAATATTTCAAAATAGGGAGAAAATTCTGAAAAAAATTTTATGCGTTCAGAAAAATTAATGCATTCGATTTGTTTAAGAAAAAAAGACCTTACGGAAAATTGTTGAATTATTATTTGTTTAAACAATTTATGGATCACTTTTGGGCAATATTATTATTCATTAATGTTGTTTATGGCATGCCAAGAGTTGCTGAGTTTTTTCAGTTTTTTTATTATATCACGAAGTACGGAAATTTCAATCAGATAAAACTTTTGGCTGGGACGGTTGGGGCAAAGCATTCTGAATAAAAATATTCTTTAAATGAAAAGAATTGTGAGTTTTTCAACTTTTATAATTTTGCAACTATCAATCCAGACTTTGAAAACTATAATAAAGCGTCGAACTTTTGAGTGAAAATGAAATGGGAAAAATTTTGGAAATTATATTTTGCGTATTTATTATCTTGATTTTACGATTTTTGACATTAAAAAACTCATGAAAGGTTTGGTAACAGCCAAGTAGGTTGATTCATTTCATTTTTCTGGTTCTATTTTCTCTTACAATTAAGAATAAAAACTGCTCGATGGACAACTAATTCCGGGGCGGGGTCGAAGAGTCGACTAACCAATATTTCGAACGGCCGAAATCCCGAATTTCACGATTACGAGCGTTCGAATAACGAAGCGCCGAAATCCCGAACGCTAGAAAAGCGACAGCGGAGAGAGCCGCCCCATGCGTAAGAGAGAGAGAGATGCGCCTCCTCTCTCTCTTACGCATGGGGCGGCTCTCTCGACTTTCTCTTTTCTGGCGATCGGGATTTCGGCGCTTCGTTATTCTAACGCTCGTAATCGTAAAATTCGGGACTTCGGCCATTCGAAATATTGGTTAGTCGACTCTTCGACCCCGCCCCCTAATTCCCCTCAAGCCCGTCCTGATGAATTAGGGAAAAATTTGATTTTCCACACAATTTTGTTTTAAGGGGGTCGTCTAGTGTGAAACCTGTTTTTTCAATGTTTTTTTTCGGGATTTTTTTTTTTCACAAACCATTAACATAAAATAATTTATGAATTGTGTATCATTTTTATTAACATTTGAACAAACTTTGTGCATTTTTTGAAGTGAATGTATTAAATATAATCGGAGATACACCGCCCAACAGGAACACACATAAAAAAAGGTTCTCCACTGCTGCGTTGATTCCTTCTGCTTATCTGAAATCAAAAAACCAAACGCCATTTCAATTGTGAGACTTAAGAGGAGGCTAAATACCATTTTTAATCAATCCCTACATTATCGACGTATCATCGTCGTCCAGTCTTTCTCCGACAACCGTGGATGAAAATTAATTACATTTTGACAATTAAGAGGGGGATAAATTAATCAACAATTAATTATCAATTGAGAGGCTAAAAAGCGTTACAAACAAATGCCAACGAACTCATTCGAGCCCCCTAAATATTATAGGTTACTCGTCAGAACCCACACGGAACATTAGGGCCTTGGGACGTCCAATATCCATACATGGTGGATGAATGCTCCATCCCAGGGACGTCTATGAGTATCCCTATCACTGCTAAAAGAAGTGCGAAACGGCACCTGTTCTATGTACTGGGAACATCCCTTATACGTACCTTGAGACTGTTTTTAGACGGACTAGACCCCAAAAAATGACGTCTGATTTACGTATTTCAGACGAATAAACCAGTGATCCGAAAGATGTCCAATGATCATCTATTATACGTCCCTTTATTTAAATAATTTAATCGTTATTAACTACACATTATAAATTAATTATAAACTTTGTTACTGATTATATAATATTCGGGGCCTACGAGATATCCATATTTTACAGAAAAAGAAAAAAAAATAGTTTTCGAATTTTCACACTGCGGTCACCCATCCAAGTATTGGATTCAAGGGGTGCTGCTTGACTTTTCTAATCTCCTACCTACCTACCTACCTACCTACACTAACTTGACTTATGAGAAATTTATGCATGTAAAAACCTTATACGATGTAGTTTGCTGATATACTTATATATCTTTGTCTCACAGGCCTTGAATAATGTATAATCGTAATGAAATTTATAATTAATGGATAATGTGTAATCAATAGCGTTTAAATTAAGGGACGTATAATAGATGATCATTAGATATCTTTTGCAATATTGGCATTCGTCTTAAATACGTACATTGAATGTCACTTTATGTGGTCTATAGGTACCTCTAAAAAATATCTAAGGGTACGTATACGAAACGTTTTCAGCACATAGAATCTCTGCCGTTTCGCATCTCCGTTAGTGGGTTAAGGAATGTCCCATGGACTTCCCCGGAATGAAATTTTCATCCAACTTAAATGATTATTGGACGTCCCCTGGCTGTTAAGTTACGCGCGGAATATATTTATAGCTCCAAAAATATGTGTCGTGGACGTCGAATAAACTTCCGCGTTATCCTTCGATAGACGTAATTTGTACAATTGTACGTACATACGACGGTCAATCGGCGTACCCATATCACAGCTGCTCGAAATACTTAAATGTACATCTAAAGGACGAATGCTTTTGATTGGACAACACGCGATAGATCACACAGGACGTATATTGTATCTTCATACACGTACTATTTCTTAAGCTACAAATATACACAGCACGGCCATCTATGGTATGTCCATAGGTAGACATTCAATAGCTTTTAATTCAGTATAGTAATTGGACATCTATTGGACGTTCCAGGTTCACGTCTATATGAAATCCTACATGGAACATCCGATAGACGTTCAATTGACGTCCTCCGAATGTGATTTTCGTTTACGAACCTGGAACGTCCAATGGATGTTCAATTAGTATCCTGAATTAAAAGCTATTTAATGTCTACCTATGGACATACCATGGATGGCCGTGTTGTGTATATTTGTAGCTCAAGAAATAGTACGTGTCGTGGACATACAATATACGTCCTGTGTGATCCATTGCGTTTTGTCCAATCAAAAGTATACCATGGATGTTCAATGGATGTCCGCATTACGTCCATCGTGGATGTAGACGTGTTAAGGATCTATGGATGATAGATGGACGTCCAATGGACACTCGGTTCCGTGTGGGATTTCCATGGTGCTGCCCTCACTCGCACGTCTGTGAACTACATTTCGCCATTTTGTTTTTAAAAAAATTACAATTTATCGATATTTATCTCTTGATGCGCCATCCAAACTTACGGCGTGTCATTTTCATAAAATAATGTCGAAAACGTCTCGATATTTGTATCGTGGTGTTCTTCATGGAGCCTCACTCTTGGTTTTACCCGAAATGCAGTAAAAGTTTAATAATTTAAGTTTTTCAATTACAGTTTCTTCGTGGTAAATGAATCTGTAATTTTTTTTTGTTTTTCGAAAAAAATTTAGTGAGGCTCCATTCCTGCCATTCTTCTGATGATTTTGTTAAAATTTTATTCAATTCCATCCATTTGTATAAGAGCAAGTTTGGATGGCAATTTCGAGGTGTTAGTGTCGGTATTTAGCCTCCTCTTAAGGCTCTACCTTGAACCAAAATAAAGTCAAAATTCCAAGAAAATCATTTTTTTTACGCTTTAGAAAAAAAAAATCGATTTTTCGCATTGAATATTTTTTCTAAAGCGTTAAAAAGATGATTTTTTTGGAATTCTGACTTTATCTTGGTTCACGGTGGAGCCTCAAGTCTCACAATTGAAATGGCGTTTGGTTTTTTAATTTTAGATAAGCAGAACGGTCGGAATCATGGCAGCAGTGGAGCACCTTTTTTTTTAAATATGTGTTCCTGTTGGGCGGTGTATCTCCGATTATATTTAATACATTCACTTCAAAAAATTCACAAAGTTTGTTCCAATTTTAATAAAAATGATACACAATTCATAAATCATTTTATTTTAATAGTTTGTAAAAAAAAAAAGTCCCGAAAAAGAACATTAAAAAAACAGGTTCCACACTGGACGACCCCCTTAATATGCAAAATGGCCAATTTTGACTTCGTCCCCGAGATATTATAGATCCACATAAAAAACCATTGACAAAATGTTTTGCTTTTCCCACTTTATTACATTTTTATTAATTCAAAATTCATTTCACAAAAATGAACTTTTATTAAATTTATTTTTGCAATGACTCATGCTTCCCTTTCGCATTTACAATCCCAAGTCCCTAATAAAGACCCCAAAGTACATTTCGACGATTTTTCACTTTGAAAATTCTCTGGAAGTGTGAATTTATTTAAAAAATTAATCATTTCCGTTGCTTTTGAACGATGTAAACGGTATCATCATTTTTCGGTCTACGAATCTTTTTTCTTTATTTTTGCCAAAATTCATCGAATTGTACAAATTAACGCTGATACACCCTCTGCCAAAACCTCCCCATTGGACACGGTAATGTTGCAGCAATATAACGGCAATGTTATTTATTGTAACATGTAATATTACATAGATGTTACATGTAACTTACATACAAGTTACAATTTCCTACTCAGCAATATAACATTGTTATATAACATTTTATTTACCTGGTATATAACAGTTATGTAACTGCAATGTTGGAATGTAATGTTACATTAATGTATCTGATAAATGGCATTTCTATAACAGCGTTATTGCAGTGCAATATTTCAGCTATATTACCGAAATATTGCAGCAATATCACTTTAACATTGCAATTATACAACTGAAATATTGAAATTATATTATTGCATTATTATTATTATTATTATATTACCGGAATACTGCGGTTATTAATTTGCCACGGGTTCTTAATATTTAAGGACAAAAAACGACAAATCACTTCGTTACACCCCATTCATCTTACATGAATATAACCTAAGTCACACTCACATCGTTACAAGCATGTTACATAACGGCTACAACATTTTTTTACATTACTGTAATGTAAAACCGTTATATACCAGTTACATTTTTTTACATCACTGTAATGTAAAACCGTTATGTACCAGTTATGTAACCTGCATGTATCGAATGGTATATTACATGTTATTTCCACGTTATATATCAGTTACTTATCACAAGAATAACATTGTAACGTTACATGTAACTTCCACGTTACATTGCCGCAATGTAACGTTTGTTACATTACTGTAATGTCACTTCGTTAAAAACATGTTACGTAACGGCTACAAAACTATTTTACATCACTGTGATGTAACAAAGTTATATACCAGTTACATAATCAACATGGATGTAACAAATGTTACATAACACGTTACTTGCACGTTATATAACAGCTATGTTACACAGGAATAACATTGTAATATTACATGTAACTCCCATGTTATATTGCTGCAATATAACGCGTTCACTGGGTCCCTTTTTCCTCTTTGCTGACATTTTATTTCCAATCGAATCACCACGATCATTTCACGATCCTTTCTTCCTCGATCTCACACAGAATCAACGGTGGAAACAGAAAAATCATCAATTTTTTGCTCTCGATAGCAGAGTAATGTTTCTTCTCGTCTACGGAGAATCTCTCGCTGCGAAAAGTTACAAAAACATTTCGAGGGATGGCGAATACTGATAAAAAAAAAAAGGAATAGGAACTTGAAGGAAAATTCTTTGGGCGCCATATTCCTCGCATTCTTTGGTTCGGGGAAAAAGTTTCGCAAAGGAATGAAGCTGTATACGAGGGAGAGATAAAAGTAGGTTGAGATCCCAAACATATGTGGTGTTACGTATATAAGGTATTCCCGCTCAACGGGACCCCCTTTTAGGCCGACCTCTTTCGATTTTCTTGAAACTCGAGTATGAGGCATTCCACGTCAAGTCGGCCACCCCATTTTTTAAAATCGCCAAAAAACGCATACAAATTTTTATAAAGTAGTTCTAACTATCAAGAAAATTCGTGATTTTTTTCAGATTTTGAAATTACATATTTTAGCCGGAAAAAAATACAAGAAATTTGTTTGTCCTATTTTGTAACTCGAAAATTATTCATCGTACGAAAAAAAAAGTACGACATAAAATTTAGGATTTTCAACGTGCTTTTCACTGACATTCTTTACAAACTCCTCCGAAAGCCCTATATGCCATTTTCGGAGCAAATGATGTTTTGATATTTTTTTTCTCAGAATTAGCATTTTTGATTCGTCTGTAGTTCTAACGGTTTTTTGCTTGATATATTTACAGACTATAAAAAAATTGGCTTAGTGGACAACCCATTCCTTCGCATGCATTTTTATTGATACAATGTATCATTATAGAGTGATTTAACGAAATATTGTAGATTTTGATATCTTATCATTATTAATCGTAGACAGGGAAAAATAATAAAATAATCTCGTTTTGATACTGCGAAGACGATTCCAGGAACAAAGCAGTATCATTGCTTCATTCCCAAAAATCATGGCCAAATCGAACTAAAAAAGTATTCATTGGCCATAGAAACCTCGGTGTATCCAAAGAGGGTAAATTAATTCCCTTTTGCAATTGAGAGGTGTGACTAGCCTTTGACTCAAATTGAAATAGACTTTATCGGTGTACAGGGGTCCATTGATAAATAAGTTTATTAAAATGTACAAAAAGATATTTAAGCAAATAAAAATGGAAAAAGTTTAAAAAATTGAAAAAGTACAAAAAATAAATAAAAATGCGGGCTGTAGAAAATATCTATAAATAGTCTTAACCCTGTTAATGTTCAAGAGAAATTTGTGTATTCGTTTGGGATGAAAAACGCATGCGAAGGAATGGGTTGTCCACTAAGCCAATTTTTCTGTAGTCTGTAAATATATCAAGCCAAAAACAGTTAAAACTACAGACGAATCAAAATTGCTAATTCTGAGAAAAAAAATATCAAAATATTATTTGCTCCGAAAATGGCATATAGAGCTTTTGGAGGAGTTTGTAAAAAATGTCAGTGAAAAGCACGTTGAAAATCCTAAATTTTATGTCGTACTTTTTTTTCGTACGATGAATAATTTTCGAGTTACAAAATGGGACAAACAAATTTTTTGTATTTTTTTCCGGCTAAAATATGTAATTTTAAAATCAGAAAAAAATCACGAATTTTCTTGATAGCTAGAACTACTTTCTAAAAATTAGTATGCGATTTTTGGCGATTTCAAAAAATGGGGTGGCCTACTTGACTCGGAATGCCTCGTATGTTTTAGTGTTGCCTGAAAGTATATTGTGCACCAATTTTCAGATCTCTAACTATAATACTCTTTGGAATATTACACCAAAAATTATATTTCAAACTTTTTGTGTATTCAGCGCTTCGGAGCTTTGGCACGGCGCGAAATAAAATCGAAAAAATTCTTTGACATTAGTTTTCGATCGAAAATTTCCTGCGCTTTTCGAAAAAAATATCAGCAATTTTGAAAAAAACGAATTCATTCGAATTTCGGCCAAAAACCGAAAAAATGGATTTACAAAAAAAGAGCATACTTTAATTCAGCGGGACAATTTTTTTTCATGTTTTGTATATATCTGAGAAGTCACGATATAAATTTCAAGTTGGAACTCGCATCCGTTTACTAATGCCAAGTCTTTTAGTAGGATACAAATTCTTAAATATTGTGTTTTTCGTATTCAACAGTTCTCTGATATATTATACAGTTTTTTTAACGAATTTCGAATTTTATAAATTTATTAAATTCAAAATTTAATAAATTTGATTTAGTAAATTTACTTTAATAAATTTAATTTAATAAATTGAATAAATTTGATTATTTAATGAATATAATTTAATTAATTAAATAAATTTACTAAATTCAAAATTCGTCACAAAAACGCTATATAATACATCAGGGAATTGTTGAATACGAAAAACACGATATTTAAGAATTTTTATCCTACTAAAAGACTTGGTATCAGTAAACGGATGTGAGTTCCAACTTGAAATTTATATCGTGACTTCTCAGATATATACAAAACATGAAAAAAATTGTTCCACCGAATTAAATTATGTTCTTTTTTTGTAAAAAATTTTTTCGGTTTTTGGCCGAAATATGAATGAATTCGTTTTTTTTCGAAATCGCTGATATTTTTTTTCGAAAGCGCAGGAAATTTCCGATCGAAAGCTATTGTCAAAGAATTTTTTCGATTTTATTTCGCGCCGTGCCAAAGCTCCGAAGCGCTGAATACGCAAAAGGTTTGAAATATAACTTTTGGTGTATTCCAAAGAGTATTATAGTTAGAGATCTGAAAATTGGTGTACAATATACTTTCAGGCAACACTAAAACATACTCGAGTTTCAAGAAAATCGAAAGAGGTTGGCCTAAAAGGGGGGGTCCCGTTGAGCGGGAATACCTCATATGTAAATCCCTTTTTTCGTGTGTCGTACAAGGTATAAGGGTCATAAACGATACGAGCAAGTTGGATCGTCATCGCAATTAATCATAACGTTTCGAGGATAAAAAAAACGAGGCTTTTGGCTGGAGGTGAAGTTCCAGCTTCTGTCAGCTCGTGTTTGAGTGATCATCATAGACAAGACGTCGAGGGAAGGTCGAGCGAAGAGCGGGTCCGACGAGCTTTCGCCCACACAGTTAGGATAATCGATTTTCTACAATCTTCCATTTCTTGCTTTTCATGACGGAAGTTCCGTTTTCGCATATATTTTTTTCTTTGAGATTTTTATGTCAGTATTTTTTCTAATTTTTCTAGACTTTGAAAAATCGTAACTAGGAAAATATTCAGTAACGAAGAAAATTTACCCTTCGTTTTGGTCAAATTGCAAAGAATTGATAATGTGGCGGGATTTTAAATTTTTTGCAAAATGTCTGTTGGGAATTCAATTTTTGCAAATGAATTTGATAATTAAAATGGTTGGGATTGAACATGGAAAAAAATTCTGCTGGGATTTGGTTTTGAAAAAATGGTGGACCTTCTAAAAATGTCACTGAGTGAGAAGGCGAAGAAAAACGAAGCTTTTTGGGGAATTTTTTTTCGATTACTAAACAATAAAAATAAAGTTTTTATATTTTATTCTATATGTATTGAGGTGTTCGAAAATATTTTTTTATTTACATTTAAGGTACAAAATGGCGATTTTGTAGTGGGTAATTTGAACACTTTTTTTAAAGAGAAAAATGGCGTACTTGGTCTCTGTACACCTAAAAGATAAATATTTTTTTAAAATCTACTTCAATTGTTTATTGGAAGTGCCAAAAATTTTAATTTTCTTTCAAAAATTCACCAATTTGCAACAATTTTGATTTTTATATTCTTTTTTTGGTACAACATAGACCTCAAATTGTTTATTGCAAATGTAATTATTTATCAATTGTCAAAACCGTGTGTACTTCTATAGATAATCTATCTAAGAAGCTGCAGTTAAAATTTCAAGTCAATCGAATCAAAATTGAGCGAGCTCTACGCAAATTGAAAAAACATGGTTTTCAGAAAAACGCGTTTAAAGCTTCAAAACATATTTAGGCTTGGAAATTACAGTATAAAATTGTTTATAAGCTTGTCTCTCCAAAATATCTTCTGAATATCATTTTTGAATAGTTTACGATCATTCAAGCCAATGAAAAATAAAAAATTTTTTTAAAAAAAATTAAAATAATCCCTTAAGGGGTTTAGTATCAAGAAGTTCTTTCAGACAATGCTTAAACTTTCGTCATTTCACTTTTTTGCAGCTCAATTTTTTTTTAAGGTACTAGTCTACTTTAGAAAGCCAAAAACAGCCTAATTGAAGATTTTTTTCTCAGCTCCTTTGTCAGATATGGCTGAAAAAATTGTGTTTACAATATTGTTACATCCTTGGAAAATATAAAAAAAAATTTTTGACCAACCTCAGGATTGGCAAGTCCGAAAAAAAAGCATTCTAAAGAGGAAGATTTCTTACACAACAATTTACCACCGTTGATAAAAAATTGATTAAAAAAAAAATGGCGGATTTTTAAAATGGAAATGAAAAATTGAATTTTCCACAATTTATTTCAAACATCCGCCATTTTTTTTTAGAGCTGAGAAAAAAATCTTAAAAATTTTCTTTTTTTAGCCTTCTAAAGTAGTACCTGCAGTACTAGATTAATGGTGTTGAATTTAGCAAGGACACACAGTTGAGTTGAGTGTTAAATAATAGAAATAAAAAAATAAAATTTTCGAACAGTGATGAAAAAATCGTGCTTCTTAGAAATTTGTTGATGGCTTTCGCATTTTTTTCTTTCGGTAAGTTTAATTAATTAATTAATAATAATTAATAATTATGTTTAACAAATTAATTAATTATCCTCATCATGAAGGAGCTCAAGGAAGGGGGAAAATCCAGAAGCCACGAGCAAATTTTTAATTGTCTTATTATTCAATAAACAATCGAACTTCGTACAATGAAACCTTTATTCAGCATTTCTCATTCAATAAAAATCGAATCTCATTCAATAAACTTTGCCCTACTTTGCATCGAGGGGAAAATGTTTCATTAATTCAATTCTTCCAGACAAATCAATCCCTCCATAATTCATTATTTTTCTGCAGCCAGCAATAATCTCTCAATCCAACTTTTGTCGTGTTAAATATTAATAAACTACAATTTCATAGTAAAATTACGTTTTATGAATATTTAAATAAAATTTATCATATGAGTGATTCCACACCAAACCAGCAGGTCAAAAAAATCCATGTTTCCGATCATACTCTCGATATTTTCCCAAATCGCCAGCCCAAAATAAAATTATTAGTACGAGTTATGATTTTTTGAAAATTGCGTACTTGTAACGACTCGAAAAACAACTGTTTTGCTTTTTTGCATAACTCCGCCGGATTTTGAAATTCGAGTATTTCACTGTGAGAAATCGAAACTGCATTCAAAATCCTTCAAAACGAGCACAAATTAACCTCATTTGGTGTATTTACGCTGCCACAATAGTAAAACTACGTTTTTTCGAAAATCAAGAATAACTGAAAAAAATTATTTTTTGAAAATCTGAAAAAATCATATTAAATTTTTACGACCAAAAATCTATATTTCTGTGGATTTTTAACTAATTCTGACCAATAGATTTTCAATTATTCTTCAATTTCATCTTTTAGAAATCAGTTTCAGCTATTTTTGAACATTCAGGTTTTGACTTTAGGTTTTCTGAGAATTTCGTTAATAAAATCGATGGTCACTGTTTCAAAAAATTATAAAACAATTTATTTGCAATTCTTTACAATTTATCTACAATTCAAAAAAGCAATTATTCGTAAATATTATCATCATTTGATGGAGATGGATCTCAGAGAATTGTAAATAAATTGTTTTTCAATTTTTTGAAACAATGACTATCGATTTTATTGACGAAACTCTCAGAAAACCTAAAGTTAAAACCTGAATGTCCGAAAAGAGCAGAAACAGATTTCTAAAAGATGAAATTGATCAATAATTCATAATCTATTGGTCAGAACTAGTTCAAACTCTACAGAAAAATAGATTCTTTGTCGTAAAAATGTAATATGATTTATTCAGATTTTTTTAAAATGAGGTTTTTCAGTTACGCTTGATTTTCGAAAAAACGTAGTTTTACGATTGTGGCGACACCAATGAGGTTGTGCTCATTTTGAAGGGTTTCGAATACAGTTTCGATTTCTCGAAGTGAA
The DNA here is from genome assembly GCA_946863875.1 of Alloplasta piceator. Lineage (NCBI taxonomy): Eukaryota > Metazoa > Arthropoda > Insecta > Hymenoptera > Ichneumonidae > Alloplasta > Alloplasta piceator. The sequence continues at coordinate 16,849,654 of OX333080.1, forward strand.
ATTCTCGACGTCCAAAATCCGGCGGAGTTATACCCAAAAGCAAAAAAGTTGTTTTTCGAGTCGTTTAAAGTACGCAATTTTCGAAAAAAATCATAACTCGTACAAATAATTTTATTTTGGGCTAGCAATTAAACAGCAATGTTTTCTCATAAAAAAATGATCAGTGAAAAGTGCTGAGATTCCCATTAATTTTCACAGTTTTCCCCATCAACAGCGCTTCCTGAAAGGGCAAACAGTGAAATTTGCATATTTCTTTAATACAATATACAGATGTCACATATGACATAGTACACGCCCATCAGACGAATTTTTACAGTGTGGAACAGTAAAATGTACACTACGTGAAACGTTGTATTTCTGTTGTATCCGATGAACTTTTTACACATTTCACATTGTAAAAATTATCCAGAGCCCGTGAAAAAATTACAGTGTACATTGTAAAAATTGAAAAAAACGTAGTATATTTTGCGGTACTTTTTTTTCACTGAAAATACTGCAATTTCTAAAATAAATTATAGTGTAGTAAAACGTTTCGATATTTGAATAAATTCCAATTTTCTTCAAATATTGCAATAAACCGTTATTTATCCTCAGTCACGCTCATAGTTACGAGGGTTTGTACTTGACTAATTAATCGCGAGATCAATTAATGAAGCGAATTTAGTTTAACCTCGAACCTATAAAGAGCACGAGCGTCACCAAAATGCAATGGTGATCTGTTAAAGAAATGGTAGTCTTCAGTCCATAGGACTGCTCGACGACAGAATGCGGGTGATGTTCCAACAATGGTACGTCAATTGAGGACGCTGATGTTGGTAATACACCGGACCTTATAGGTGCTCGGTGGCTCTCTCACTGGCGCGAGAGAGCGCGCCGTCCGACGCCATCTAGCGGATCTCGGGCGAAATGCAGAGATCGTGGCACGCTGCAGGTCGTCCCGTTACAGTGTCACACTGTAAAAATTGAAATTGACGTTGCATATTTTGCGGGGCGCGTTTGATTTTTCACCGGGAACACTGCAATTTCTAATTACGTGTTTTGAACATTCTACAGAGATCATTGTAAATTTTACAGTTCAAACACAGTGTATTTCGTCGTTTTTGCTTGTTATTTTTACTTTGACATTTTTTTTTGCGGTGAAAATTGCATTTTTTACAGTGTAAATCAGCATTTATAATGGTTTGAAAAGTAGAAACTACATTAAATCCATTAATTTATAATGAATTCCCAGTAAAACGCCTGAATTACAGTTCTGAACCGTATATTCTGCATTGAATTCAGTATTTTTTTAAATATTACACATGAATTGTCACTGATCATTTTTTTCCGTGGCATGATAGAGAACATAGGAAAATATCGAGAGTATGATCGGAGACATCGATTTTTTTGACTTGCTGGTTTGACGTGGAATCACTCATATGATATAATAATTCATTTTATTTTAGTAATTCTTAGTCAAATTTTATTGTTTATTAATTATTATTCAAATTATTTAATGGCAAATTTTTTTTTCGGTGGAGAAGACATTGAATCCATTACACACAGAAAAAAGATCTAGTCCGTAGGTACTATAATCGTTTATTTGATTATTTTTTAGTTATTTTAAAGAAAATTTTCTTTCCATCCAATTTTGGGCGATATTTACTGCCACTATATTTATTTATTTGAATTCCCTGTGATCGAGAAGATTCCCTGTGTTGAAGAAAAATTCTATTCGTTGTTACTATTCACCCGTAATTTCATCCGATCATATCTCCAGATTTGTCAGTACCCCAAAAATCCGCCAGGTGGCTACCTCTCGCACAAGCGAACCTGCCTCTCGATGCCTATATCCTTTCCACGCTCGTCAATGCTTGATATCCTTATTTTTCAGTATGGATATTTAATACATTGAACATTGCGGCAAAACGCAAGATGGTCGAATCCCCGCAAAGGATTCCCATAAAAAAGGGTTTTTTTTTCTTTTCCCTTCTGTTAAAGAAAAGACGAAGCTTTACGAAATTGTAGACTTCACATGTGTAGCTATACTTTCAAAAATTGAAATGTTTAAAAATATATATTGTGTAAATATTAAAAAAAAATTATTTCATTTAAATTTGTTCAGTTTGAAATAATATTTATTAATATTAAATAAAAATTTATTAGATCGCAATATATTTACCTAGTAGGACATTAAAAAAAAAAATTTCGTTGACATGAATAGAGTTATATCAGGCCGGCCTACAACTAAAAAAATTTATTTGGCTTGACTAGGATTTAGTTAAATATACTAGATCTTTTTTCTGGATGTAACTTCCTTCATTATTATTAATATCGCACCTTCAACGACGCTTCGATGAGGAGAAGAAAAAAATGTACTCGTGTATTAGTTCACATATTCTCATTTTCGCTGGAGAAAGAGACTGAGGGAGAGACAGAGTCAAAAGTGCTGATGGCAAAGAGCGCTATAGTGCACGTTTTAACACGATATCGCAATTAATCAAGCCCTCGAGGGCTCCCGGATACTGCGTCGAGCTCGGGTCACTGCTGTCGCGCAAGGGTTGATACTCTTTCTCCCTTATATATCCTCCCCTACACAGCGGACTTGAAAAACTGTTTTTTTTATCCCGTTTTTTCTCCTTTTTGTTCCCTCGACGTTTCTCGTGGACTCGAAGTTTTTTTTCGCTCTTCTCTTTCTCTCTGGATTCTTTTTGCCCAAGCAAAGCACGTCGACCCCTCGTCTTTGCCCGAAGGGGTGGAGTGTGTTATTTCCTTCGTGCGAAAACTCAAGTGCTCTTTGCACTGTCGCCACGGGCATGTGCACTAATCATCTAACCATTTCTCCTCTTTCAAACCTGATTCGTATCAAAATTCTTCAATATTTCATAATTATCAAGAATCATTAAGGGGTTCTCCATGTTTCATTTCATGTTTCTAGTGTACATATTAGGGTGTTTCAAAAAAAAAAAATCGATTTTCCAACCGGCCACACCTGAAATAGTTAGTTTAGATAGAAAAAAATGCTGTCAAAAGATGAGCATTTTATATTGAGTGGAAGATACGCCGCAATTGTTTTTTCATTTTTTTTCCTTTTTTTTGAATCCAAGACGGATAATTATTGGAAAAAAACGTTTTCTTCCTGACAGCTCCCAGAATGTCAGATTGCATCTTAAAAAAATAAGTTCTGAATTTCATCATTTTTATTTATTTTTTAATTGGGACCCAAACGTATTTATCACTATTTTTCAAAACTATATTGTTTATAATAAGACTCTTCAGAATCGTTCAAGCGTCAAAACTCCGTTCGGTTTATCCGATTTCGGCCATTATTCAATTTTTGGCAGATTTTTTAAGTTGGACCATCGATTTTTGCAAATTTTTTAAATACCTTTCCATTTTTTTCGGCGATTTTCAAACTGCTCTCATTTCTACAAAAATTTAGTTATCCGGATGAACCAAACGCCATTCTCCAAGTTCAGTCACAACCCCACTTCGAGTGAATTATCCGTGGTAAATTAAATAGACAGATTCGTCTATAAGTAGGTTTAGTTTTTTTAATGGACGAATTTTTTCTCTTATCCAGTTCCCTGGCACATTCGCTTTGCGAAAAAGTTTTTTAGGATCTTAATTAACTCTTCGTCGAGGAAGAAAGAGAGAGAGAGAGAGAGAGAGAGAGGGGGAGAGAGAGAGGGAGAGAGAGAGCGAGAGAGAAAGGGGTGGAAGGAGAAAAAAACATGAGCGAGAAACATCGGGAAAGTCTATGGACATTGAGAGAGGAAGTAGAGAGAGAGAGAGAAAACAAGTTTTCTCTCCTAATTACCGAGGTCCGTGCGAGGCCGTATACCTAAAATATACACTTGACCCTCCAGAACACATGTATGTCACAATACAGACGTCCCTGTGCACACAGTCAGCCAGACCTCTTCTTCGTCTTCTCCTTGAAAAAAAAGGCTCACCTAATTACCCACACTTGAGGTATTTCTCACGGTGGAAAAAGTACCAGCGCGAGGGACGAAGATGAAAAAAGAAAACTAAGATGGAAGTGGATAGGGTGTAAAAGGGTTCGCGGGAGTATATACCATATATGGGGCGTTCCATCCCAAATTGGACAGTTTGGAAAACTCTTCTTTTATTTCCTCAAATTTTTTATATTTTTTAGTACCCATCAAAAGACCCTTGCTGGTAAATTTTGAGATTTTTTTGATTACCCTTTCGAAAGATATTAAATTAACAAAAAGACTGCTCTTTTTTCTTTATTTTCGTCATAACTTCCTTAATAATGGTCCAAATTGAAAGTTCTTTTTTTGAAATTTTTTGTTTTTTATGGCCTTTTCGAAAAAAAATACAACAAAAATATTCGACGTGTTTTTGAATGAGTTTTTTAAGTTTAAAATTTTAAACCGCGTTTTTAAAAGTGAGTGTATATTTTAATTTTTTTTTTTAATTTTTTGTTTTAAATATCTATTTATTCAACAATTTTTGAGACTAGTCCGATCGTGGAATTTCCATAACTACTATTTTTTTTGATATTTGGAAATTACAAATTTTTTTTAATTCAAAAAGCTTTATAAAAAAGTGTCAAAATAAATTCTAAGTAATGAAAAAAATTACTATACCGTAACGAAAATTGGTATTCATAATAATTTACAAAAAGAAAAAAAAATTAATTTTCAAAAGTCGAAAAAAATAGTAGTTATGGAAATCCCACGATCGGACTAGTCTCAAAATTTTTTGAATAAATAGATATTTAAAGCAGAAAAGTAAAAAAAATCAAAATATACACTCACTTTTAAAAACGCGATTTAAGGTTTAAAACTCAAAAGACTCATTCAAAAACACGTCGAATATTTTTGTTGTATTTTTTTCTAAAAGGCCATAAAAAAAAAATTTACTCTTAAGTTGGACCATTATTAAAGAAGTTTTTACCAAAATACCGAAAAAGAGCGGTTTATTGGTCTTTTGAACGAGTAATCAAAAAAATCTCAAAATTTGCCAGCAATGGTCTTTTGATGGGTACTTAAAAAAATCAAAAATTTGAGGACAAAAAAAAATTTCAAACTGTCCGATTTAGGATGGAATGGCCCATATATTTGTATACATGCTCGAGGTTAGAGCTTTCGTTATTTGGGGCGGAGTCTTGCGGCGGAGAAACTCTCTTCGAGTGTCTTTCAGAATCTAAGGTCGACAACTAGAGCGAGGTAGGGGTGAAGAAGATACATTATCTTCTTTTTGGCGTGGTAACTCCATCGAGCGCACATAACCTTGTAAAGCTCTGCTAGTGGAGGTGGACAAGCGGAGGGTCGACGAGGGAGGGTTGAGGATGAAAAAGGGGGTTGGAAAAGTGAAGTAAACAAACAACAACGCGAAACCGGATCAGAGCGTCTGTCTGTGCATCCTCACTGTCGCCAGCTGGATCCAAAATACAGTTGAAGGGTGGAGGGATGCTCCCAGATATACTATATTGTATGTACGTATACATATCGATGGACATTTTCAAGTCTCGCAAACAAAAAGACTCGAACTCCTGACAAAGCAAGTTTAACCAACCCTCCGGTATTCGATTCGGGCCTCGTCGAACTTTGGCCTCGACCGCAATCAAACTCGGGACAATTTTGGAAAATCTCCAAAATTACCAGCAAACGCAATTCCAGATTCGAATTCTGAGATCGTAAAAGTACCGATGGAAATAAGGGATGGAAAACACACCCCTACCCGTGTGGAAAATAGTTAGGGAAGCCCTGATAATAATCAGGGCCCGGGTCGGCTTAAATGTGGAAACCCTAATATGATTGTCCCGGGTACAGCCTGAAAAGGACCCGATAAGGCAATAACAGGTTTTCCCGTTTAAAATTCAATGGGGCCTTGACAGGGAAATCAAGGCAGGGCCCGGTCTGAATTCAATAGGTTTTCCAGTTTAAAATTCAATAGGGCCTTGATAGGTAAATCAAGGCAGGGCCCTGTTTGGATTAAATAGGGTTTCCAGTTTAAAATGCAATAGGGCCTTAGAAGGTAAATCAAGGGAGGGCCCGGTCTGGATTAATTAGGTTTTGTGGTTTAAAATTCAATAGGGTCTTGATAGGGAAATCAAGGCAGAGCCCGGCCTGGTTTAAATAGGTGCCCAGTTTAAAATTCAATAGGGCCTTGAAAGGGAAATCAAGGCAGGGCCTGATCTGATTTAAATAGGGTTGCCAATATATATTTAAACAAGGACTTTATAGATAAATCAAGGCAGGGCCCGGTCTGGTTTAAATAGGTTTGCCATTATATATTTAAACAAAGGCTTTATAGGTAAATCAAAACAGGGCCCGGTAAGGTTTCAATAAGTTTTCGATTATATATTTAAACGAGGGCTTTATAGGTAAATTAAGCTAGAGCCCGGTCAATATATGAAGTAATTACTTCATATTACTTAAAAGGATACTTAGACAATATAAATTAAGTAATAATATTCATTATTATTTAATAATAATAAATATTATTGATAAGAATGAATATACTTGAAAATATTAATAATTATATGTACTATTATTATTATTATTATTATTATTATTATTATTATTATTATTATTATTATTATTATTGCTCATCTGATTCAATATTTGATTTTTATTAATTTAGTTTGAAGACAAGTTGAACCAAAATTGGCTTTCGGGTAATAAAAATAAATTCCTAATACTATTTTGGTACGTATTTATTTCTCGGCCTGTGTTCCATAAAGATAATATTTACATCAGTCTATCAAAAGTAGTCGGTGGTGTAGTGGTTAGGGTCCCAGTCTTAGGTCGTTAGTTCAGGATCGATAGGTAGGTAGGTTTCAAATCCCATTCTGGTCTCATCCATATTCTAGGGTCCGCGAATATGCAAGACAACTAAATCGGTCAGAAAAATTCATGAACTTTCAAATTATCAATTTTTTTAAAAATTTAATTCATGTTGAATTTGAGGATTTGCGTAAAAACGAGGGTCGGGGGCTCAAACCCCACTGAGGGCTAAATTTTTTTTTTCTTCAATTTTTTTTTTTTCGTTTCTTGACCCGTAGAAACTATCAATTGTGAATATAGAATTGAATTTCATCGTGATAAATGATAAATATATGGAAAAAATAAATAATTCTCTCTTAAGGGCCCCGATACGGAATCTTTTAAGGGCCCCGATACGGCATCTTTTAAGGGCCCCGATACGGCATCTTTCAAGGGCCCCGATCGGGAATCTTTTAAGGGCCCCGCTTAATAAAGTGGAACAATCCTTAACGGGACCTGAACGGGTTTCCTTGTCAGGCCCCTGTATTTATTCGGGAAAGTTAATGGGGTCCCTGTCGTCTAGCAGACACTTGGGCATGGATTTTTACTGAGTTACAGTGGAACCAATTTATGTCCAACCAAACTCCAGTTTGCTCCATTAGATTTGGTCGACATTACCCTTGGCAATTCATGAAGCTCGAGCTTTTACTCGGCATTCTTCGATCGCAGTGGCAAGTGGAAGCCACTTGACTCCAACTTCTTCGGGACTTCACGAACCTCGCTCGCGTTGAAGTTCCTCGTAATTTCCACTCATCGATCCCAGAGCTTTTGGCTCCCGCAAAGTGTACTCCTTTTTCCAATTCTCTGTGCCATGAAAGCCCGGGGTGTCTCCACGAACAGAATCACGAATTCTTTTTGTTACCAACCCTCCGCGAATCCTTCATCTCGCCATCTCTTCTTCCCTCTGTCTCCACCCTCCTTCTTCCTCCCCCTGTTTTTTTTGGGCTTGTGCACCCTTGAACAGACATTTGTACGAGTAGGAATAATTTCGTCGAGAATGGATGGCAATTTTTAGCTCGTCTCGCTACCTTCACCGCGCTTTCGACCCTCACTTTTTTACAGAACAAGCCAATTCATCGTCATGGAGTATAAAGTAAAACAGGGAAAATCAGGACACCAAAAAGAGGGGAAGAGAGGGAAAGGGATAGGGAGGAATGTGAACAAAAAAGGCTGCAAAACAGTCTGCGAGAATTTGGAGCTGAAAACTAGTAATACTACCCTACCTTCCCCTCTTCCACCCCTTGGCTTTGTTTCCAGCCTAGTGAGCTCGTGATGAGAACGCGAGGCCCTCGAGGCATGCTTCTAGGCATCGCCGACTCTTTTTTTGCCTCTTTTTCATGCATCCCCTCCCCCAGAGATACATGGACGGGGGTGCACATCATCTAGTGCCGATCTTGCATTATATTCACCCCCACATTCGAGCTATCTTTTCCATTTACACGCGTCGTTCCTCCAAAAATATTTTCCACCAAACTATTTCCATACCCTTAATTTTTTTGCACCGGTCCATGGATACCGTGGAAGGGTCGATTTCTCCGCGGAAGTTTTCAGCTCGATGCACGCAGTCAGATTTAAAAATTCCCTCCCTTTCTCGCTCGGTTCGAATTCAACGCCTCGATCGTTTTATACACAAAATTTATCTCGTTTGTGTTTGAGGTAGAAAAAAAAGTGTGTCGAACACACTTTTGTGAACGGAACAAGTATACGTTGAACATTATACATATTTTGATCGGGCATGCTCGTTCCTTCGCAAACAGAGTTTCACGTTCCAATACCCAAAGGCTTACACCAATCTGGTTTTTAATGTACATGCGAAAGCGAGTAACCTGGTTTTTCTATGCGAGTGAGCATCGAATAATTTCCGTCGGTGAGTGGGTTTTCATCTTTCACACGCCACTAAAACGGAGCGAGGATAAAAATGATACATTTTTGACCTCAATTCTTCATCTTGGTAGAGGGTTGGATTTATAGTCATGGTGACAGCGAAATAGGTGCGATGAGTTTGGGTTGGACATGGGTTTGGAAAGTTGAAAAAGTATTTTTTGTTATGCAATAAATAAATTATTTTATTTAAAATGTTAAGCATATAAAAGAGCAATCTTATTTTCAAATCGTTCCTACTGACTTTAAGAATAGTGTTTTTAGAAAAATTCGATCGAAGTTTTAAGCAGGACAGGTCTAGCCCAACGAGAGGAATTTCTAGAGGCTCTCTTTTCTAGACTTTTACTCCGGATGACTTGAAGCTATGGAAAAATATTCAAGCATATTGCACTGTTGGATGAAGAAAGTAAAAAAATAGTACATTACATCACGAAGACGCAAAAACATTTTCTGACGAGTGATCTACGATATTTTATATCACGAGGTGCAATATGGACGTTTTCACGTCCGCATGCGGACGTAAAAGCGTCCATTATTGTACTGAGTGATATAAATGAATTTTTTGAAATTTTTATGTTCGTTGAATGTTCGTTGAATACGTGTAATCCTTACCGATGTTCCATCACTTGACGTATCAAATGAAGAAATTTTTGACGCCAATTGGAACCCTTAAGGTGCAGTGGTTCCCTCATAAATCAATTTTTGAGTTTCGCGGCGCTGTGCACGATCCTGACCAAACCGCTTGACGGATCTTATCCTAAGACGTCTCATTTTTTTTGTAACACTTTTCCGGACTGCTTAAGTGTAGCACATTCTTTTTAGGTCCTTATTATAGAGATACAGGCCACTTTTTGAATCTTTGAAACAAAAAATGGGTCAAAAATTAAAAAGGGGCCCGTTCCTTCTTCATAAAGACCTAGAAAAAAAATATGCTACATTTAAGCAGTCCGAAAAAGTGTTACGAAGAAAATAAGACGTCGTAAAATAAAATCGGTCAAGCGGTTTGGTCAGGACCGTGTACAGCGTAGTGAAACTCAAAAATTGATTTATGAGAAAATCACTGCACCTTAAGGGTTCTAAAAAGCGTCAAAAATTTCATCATTTTATTCGTCAAATGATGGACCATTGGTCCGGTTTACACGTTTTCACCGCACTGTAAAAAATGTTATTAAATTTAATATACAAAAGTATATTAAATTTCAAAAACAAGTTTATGAAATCGAAATTAATATACAAGGTATTGGAAAATTAACAATTTCATCTTAAATTTAATATTTGTATATTAAAATTTAAAGAGTGAGCATTGAAAATTAATATACCCGTATATGAAAACAATTTTTGTATACTTTTTCGCAATTTTCATATGCGTTATTGAAAATTAATACACTTCTTTCTTAAAATTGCAATCAACCATTGAAAATCCTTTTCAATATTACAATGAAATTTAATATACCGTATATGAAATTTCAATAACAAGTATACGAAATCGAAATTAATATACATGGTATTGAAAAATTAACAATTTTATTTTAAATTTAATATTTGTATATTAAAATTAAAAGATGAACGATGGAAATTCAAATCCCCGTATATTAAAAAGGTTTCTATATGCTTTTTTCGCATTTTTTAGATACGTTATTGGAAATGAATACACTTATTTTCCAAAATTACAATCAATGCCAGCGGCCGTGCTAGTTGACGCATCCACCACTATGCGTCGCATGCGCTCGGACCTCTGTACCCAAGCGAAATAGGCGTATGACGGTGTTATATACAGGGCGGCCAGCGTGCCCAATATACTTACCTGGCGCAGAGGTTATACCGTGATGATTAAGGCGGTTCCTTCAGGGCGAAGCTCTTCCATTGCACTTTCGGTCGAGCTGATCCTTGCGAATATCCCTAATGTGGATATCTCGGACGTACAATTTTAGTTTCACTGTAACAAATTTTTGTAGTAAATTTAATAAACAAATATGAAGTTTTTATGCATATACAGTATACTAAATTTCATATACAATGTGTACAGTAATATTCCAATATAAGTATATGAAAAATCAAATAACTTCTTTTAATTTTAATATACAAAAGAATATTAATTTTTATATCTTTTTTCATGATTCTGCTTTAAAAATCATACTATGTATTGGAATTTTAATATACAAACTTATATTAAAATTAAAAGAAGTTATTTCACTGAAAAAAATTTTTTGTTGAAAATGCAAAAATTTGTTTGACTCGACTAAATATTCATTTCCGGACGTTCAATGAAATCATTATGTTAATTCAACAAAATACATTGTGGAAATTTTAATTAAATCGTTGCTTGAATGGGCAAAGTTTCAGTTCAATCAAATACAAATTTGTTACTTCGAATAAAAATGGAATCCACACAGAGAAATAAACGATTGAGCTGACTAATTATCAGTTGATTCCATATATGTATATTCTTTGTATTAAAATAAATAGTTGATAAATAAATAGCTGTTCAAAAATCGGCGTTTTGACGCTGGCTCGACCCCCTTAAGTAAATTTATAAAGCTTTTTTTTACCTCGCACACTGTAGAAC
>OX333080.1:16861079-16903488 GCA_946863875.1 Alloplasta piceator
GTCCATATACAAAGGTGTACACGCATCTGTATATAGATTTCATTGAGTGGTCTGCCTGTACGCATCCAAAAGTTTACGTTTATCGTAAATATTGAAACGACTGAAAATGTATCTAATAAGCAATCAATTATTGTACTATAGACCTACAGGGGTATATATGTATACGTATATGCCTTGATATATACTGCGATATTAAAAAAACCCATTTTATTCTATTTAAAGTATAAGAAACTGGACCAACTTTTGCTCACTCCACAGCTTTGGTACTACCTTAAAGAGAGTGCGTTTGCCCCCTCTTTGTCAAAAAAATGGGCTGAAAATAAAACGTTTAAGTTTGATAAATAAATTTGGACATTGATAGACAGTGTTTAGCAAAAAAAAAAAATCCAGCCCAATGTTTATCGGTCATTTTATCCCAGGTTACAGCGGTTTAAAAAATTAAAAAAAAACACATTTTCTTTTTTTTTTTAAATCTAATAAATTTATTTTTTTCTCGTCAAGCTTATTTTTAACAAGTGTGCGAAATTTCAATGAATAAGTTCGGTACGTTAGTTTTTGAGAAATCATGATCATAGACTTCAAAAATAGTATTTTTCGGAAAAAGTTTAATGAGGGGAATTTCCAAAGGCTTACTTTCCTAGACTTTTACTTCGATTGACTTGAAACTTGAAGAAAATATTCCAGATATATTGCGTTATTGAATTAGAAAAATTAAAAAAATTGATTTTCTAAAATTTTTAAACCCATGTAAATCGCTTAACTTCATATTTTGGTCCTGCTCCGTTCCAAATTTTTTTTTTGCTCTTCCTTCAAGCGTACAGTATAGTTGCAGGTGCTTAAATTAATTTTTTTCTTTAATAAAAAATTGCAATTAAATTAAATTATTATTAAATTAATTTTGAAAAATTATTTTTTTTTTCAATCTGTGAGATTTTTAAAGAGAAGCAGTATGTATTTATTTTTAAAAAATCACAAAACACTACTACTTTTTGAAAAAAAACAAATTGTAAAGCTTTAAGAAATATTAATTATCGGTAGAATCGGTCGAATTTTACATGCTCAGTGAATTATAAGCAGAGGGTTTTTTTAAAAATGTTTTTACATATTTTTTGATATTTCTTGATATTTCACGTTCTCAAAGATCTCCGATTCATTTGCGAAAAATGTATCTGTTTTTTTTTCTCTTCTGAGCCTCCGAAACCGATTTTATTTTTATCTCAATAAACTTCACAGAAGCTGCGCCCCATTATTTTCATTTCGATCGAGTGAGGTGTTGTTCGCATGTATTAATCGCGAGAGAGCGTGGTGTAATTACTCGCGGCTTTTTTTCAAGAGCGAGAGAGCAAGAGAGAAGGGAACCCTCCTTCTCTCTCTCTCCCTCGATAAATCCTTTGCGGGTATCACCCCGCGCAATTGTCTCCCATTCATCGCGCTGGTTCTCGATCTTCGCTTCCGTTCCTCTTTCCCCATTCCTCTCATCAAGATATATATGGGGCATTTCATACTAATTCGGCCTGGGTCTGACCCTCGACCCCTCAAAACTGGCTCCCGATTTTTCCTATCATTACTCTCACTCTATCAAACAATTACAATTTTTTTCAGATTTTTCAAAATAAATTTGAACGCGTCATGAATTTTTGAATTTTTTTTTTCGACACCGCGAAGGCCGTAATCGAAAAATCTGAAAAAATTCCCAAAAATACAGTGTCAGATATAAAAAAAGTTGGTAGAAAATTCATGATGTCTTCAACCCGTTTTTTAACTTTTTGAGCAAAAAAAAAATGAAAAAAATAAGAAGCAGAGGACAATTTACTGTAGACTGTTGCTCGAAATTTTTCAAAAAGCTAAAAAACGGGTTGAAGCAAAAGCCCAAACATTATGAATGTTACACCAATATTTTTTTATATCTGACACTGTATGTTTGGGAATTTTTTCAGATTTTTCGATCACGGCCATCGAGGTGTTGAAAAAAAAAAAATTTCAAATTCGTGACGCGCTCAAATTTATTTTGAAAAATCTGAAAAAAATTGTAATTACTTGATAGTGTGAGAGTAATGATAGGAAAAATCAGGAACCAGATTTGAGGGGTCTAGGGAGGGTTTAGGGGGGGTCTAGGGGGGGTCTAGTCTAGGGTCTAGGGTCAGACCCAGGTCGAATTGGTATGGAATGCCCCATATATACGTACAGAGCTCGCCGACGCGAATCGCGTTATCTCAAACCGTTCTTGGCCCTCTACGTCGCTCTTTATGTTTTTCTTTCTCGCGTGTGTGGGATCGAAGGAACGCAGGAATGTTCCGGCTTTTCGATACGCGAGCAATCCATCGGTAATGGAGAAAAGGAAAAAAAAATATCGAGAGAAAGATCGAAAAGCGTTAAAAGGGTGTGGGAGACTCGAAGACTGTGCGTGAAATATCGTATTTCGATCAATTCACTGTTCGACGTGTAAATACATATATATTAGGGTGGTCCTTATTTAGAGCTCGGACGAATTTCTTATCACACACCCCCAAATCAACTCCAAATAACTCAAAAACAATACCCTAATTTTTTCAGATTTTTATCTAGACTCTAACCCCTTCCGAAAAAGGGTATATTTCTCCATTTGAAATACACGTGTTTCGGGCATATTCTCAGGATATATTTTATTGTAAGTGTAATAATTTTTTTTCAAATCTGCAACTGCAAGATTTTAGTGTTCATTCGTGCTACTATTTGAGGAAAAATTCATATTATCATACGGGTCAATCTAGATGAATTGCGATTCGTCTAAATTGACCCGTCTTAGAATTTTAGACGAATTGCAATTCGTCCAGATTGACCCGTATGATAATATGATTTTTTTCTCAAATAGTAGCACCAATGAACACTAAATTCTTGCAATTACAGATTAAAAAAAAAATTATTACACTTGGAATAAAATATTTTCTGAGAATTTGGTCGAAACACGTGTATTTCAAATGGAGAACCCTACCTTCTTTTCGGAAGGGGTTCGGATCTAGATAAAAATCTGAAAAAATTGGGGTATTGTTTTTGCATTATTTGGCGTCGATTTTGGGGGCACCTGGTAAAAAATTCGTCCAAGCCCTAAATAAGGACCACCCTAAGATATATGTATCTCCCTGTTGCTATCATTCTGCTGTACAGAAACGATTTTAAAAGTACAATGCAATCACACACAATGTCCAATTTAACTGCAGTCTAAGTTAAAAAAAAGCGTTCTGTAAGCGAAAAATACTCCCGTATTTTTTTCTGTATTTTGCTGAATCTCTCTGAAATATCAGTGGAAAGAATGAGAGAGAGAAAGATTAGCTTCCCATAAGGTTTATTTATTTTTTCGCTCAGTTAAGAACGAGACTTTACCGGGCATTTAAACCTGCGCCGTCGCACTGGGACGATTTTGTCCCAAGCCAAATTTAACTTGAGAATTCCCGGAAAACCAAAAAGCAGCAGAATTCGCCTGTCTTTCCTAAAAAAAATCAGTATAAGTATGATCCTACAGGTGTTAGGTTAAGGTTAGGTAGCGTTAAGTTAAGTTTCGGTGATGTAAACTTGTCGGACGAAAACGACCCAGTGCGACCGACGTGTGAGTAAAAGTTGCGGTTCAAAGTTTTTTTCATCCAAAAGGATTCTAATGGAGCATCAAAACATGTAAATGAATATTTTAATTATCTGATTTTTTTGTCCAAATAAAAAACACGATTTTTTTTCAGAATGATTTTAAAAAAATTTTATTTTATTTCTCTCATTTGGCTTATGACTTATTTAATTTTCATTTTTCTTATCGAAAATTTCGTTATTTATTGTCAAAATATTAATGAATATGTTGTAAAAAAAAGAATGGTGAAACAACAATCAAATTGTATGTCTCTAGATCAAAACACCGCCTTAAAAGTGAATTCATACACAGATACTTTGAGAGAAAAGCATTTAATGAGACTCGCTTGATTCTCCTCGACCGCAAAACTGACCGCGAGAGTATATTTTTTCATGTTTTTTTCCCCCCTCGTCTCATGCCAAAGTTGAAATTCAGACTCTTCTCAAACTCTTCGATTTCAAGGCTAGGGCGAAGGCAAATGTCAACATTGTGGTGTGTATATATTTTTTCGAATAAATATTATTCGCTCTAATCCATCTTACAAATTTATTTGAATTTACTATCCGATTATCAATCGTGTTTGTTGGCAACGATGATATATGAAAAAAAGGATAAAACGATTTTTCTACGTTGTACGTCACAATGTCGGAAGATTTATTGGCATTCCGCTCGTTTCGACGCAAAATTTATTCGAATTTTTTTGAAATTCGTTGTAATCGTGCAAAACCATTTGATTGCTGTAAATTGCAATTGCGCAACGAAAAAAAAAAAAAACCGACTCGATGGAATATAGGTATACCAATCACAAGACAGGCACTTAGCATAAGGTGATGTGAAATTATCGCATTTTATGACGCATATATGAGAAATCATTCAAAGGTTTACAACGATCAATTTTTTTCCTCCATATCGTTAATATCATTCGTTGTAATTCATATTGCCGTGTATATAGAAATTTTATCTTGTCCGAAATACTTCCGAACGACAGTTCTGGCATCGTTCCTCCAAACGATGGTCTCTCGAGTCCTTATCAATTTTATCGTCGTATCGTATAAACGAAAAAAGATTTACAGTCCCACGTGACAGGCCTTCATATATATGCGGCAGTAGCGAGAGAAAATGTATTTTGTATTTTTTTATTATCCTTTGGACACGGAACAACTAACGACATCACCGTATGAAAACGCATTATAAACCCTTGACTGTCTCTGTAAAAAAAAAATAATAATAATAATAAAATCCCATCCCATATTTTTTCTCTCTTCTTTTCCACTTCTCCCCCACTAACAATTTCTCATCGTATCTCCTTATTTTTTGTTCTCCTCCTCTATCCTGTCACTCTTGTCACAGTCTCTCATCTTTCTCCCTCACTCTCTTTCTCCCGATGTCTCTCGGTTTCTCAGTCCGACTAAGCACCGGACGAGAATTCGCTTGGCTAGATTGAGAGATATTCCGGAGATCTTGTCCCGACGAAGAGTGTTGGTTAGAGTCTATTCGTCGTCATCGTGACTCGGTGTTTGTGTTTATGTTTGTGTGCGTCCTCACACCGCTTAATGATGAAATGTGTGCACGAAGAGTGTCAGGAAATCTCTGGATTTGTGTTGGTAAACTCTCATGTTTGTGGGACAAGGGAATTTGTATAGGGACACTGATGCAAGCAAGGGTATTGTTGCTACTGACATATGTGAGTGGATTCTTGTATGTCTGTTCATGTCTTCATGTTTGTT
Source organism: Alloplasta piceator (assembly GCA_946863875.1). Lineage (NCBI taxonomy): Eukaryota > Metazoa > Arthropoda > Insecta > Hymenoptera > Ichneumonidae > Alloplasta > Alloplasta piceator. The sequence goes on from OX333080.1 coordinate 16,866,402, forward strand.
TGTGTTATTTTCCGTGATGGTATCGATGGAGCTTTGCATGTAAATTTTGTGTACATGTTTCTGTATGTCCGTGTATGTCTTTGCATGTTTGTGTATGTCCGCGCATGTTTGTGTATGCCCGTGCATGCTTGTGTATGTCCGCGCACGTTTGTGTATGTTCAAACATGATTGTGTATGTCCGCGCATGTTTGTGTATGTTCAAACATGATTGTGTATGTCTGCGCATGTCTGTATATGTCTGTGCATGTTTGTGTATGTTCGTGCATGTTAGTGTATGTTCGTGCATGTTAGTGTATGTCTATGCATGTTTGTATATGTCTATGCATGTTTGTGTATGTCTGTTAATGTTTGTGTATGTCTGTGCGCGTTTCTGTATATCTGTGCGCGTTTGTGTACGTCATTGCATGTTTTTGTATGTGTGTGCATGTTTGAGTATGGCTGTTCATGTTTGTAGGTAGGTTTGGGTGTGTAGGTTCGTATGTGGGAACTTTTGTCAAGTTTGTCAGTGTGTTTAGGTTCATGTTTGTATGTTTGGGTGCAGATTCCTATGATCGTGGGTATGTTTTAATGTTTGCGTGAATGTTTGTACGAGCGCCCCAAGTCGTTCCGAGTGTGTGTTGCTTCAGTGAACGAGGAGAGGGGACTGAGTCCGACTGCTGGGGTACAGTTTTTTCTGGTGGAGGGGGAAACAGAAAGAGAGTGAGGGAAAAGAGAGAAAGAGCCGAGAGCTCTGCGTGCGGTCCCTTCTTCGACGGACCACCCAAGTAGACGGCTTAAGCTACTCGCCTGTCCCGTGTATTACTACCATTCCTTTATATATATATATATATATATATATATATATATATATATATATGTATATATATATAGATATATATATTTACGGGTATCTATATACACATCGATGATCTTGAGTCCGAGGGTCTTATGATGTCAGCTCAAACAGCGTACATACGCCCCTGTGGCATTGAGCTATCGACGGATGTGTGTGAAATGCATCTATACGCAACTTGCATCGTTATACATACACGAGTGTTTGTACACAGGCTTACTACTGTAAACGGTGTGGGCTCTGCGATCGAGCCGCATCGTGATCGTATGGCAACACCTACGCACCTGTTCACAGCACTTTTGTTCTACCGGAGAATTTTGGAATTTTTGGTGAACATCAAAAAGGAAGACTCGGTTTCTCGTGAAATATGTGCGATCTTTTTGTGCTTTTGCATAAAACTCGTGATATTGGACAAAAAAATTGGACACGAAAGGTTGGTCACACTGGGTCAATTTGACCCGACCAACTTTTTGGATGGTTGTCAAAAAAAAGTACCTATCCTAAAGAAGACTTTGAAAATCCGGTTTTTTGCTTGTAAAATTGTAACTCTTTCAGTTTTGGCTCGTCTCAATTTGACCCGCGATGACCAGCGAGGTTTAATTCGTGGATGACAACAGTCATAATTATTGGAGTGTATTAAAAAGTACTGGATTGTCCAGTGGGGGAAGAAATTTCAGTGATTCATGGTTAATTTTAATTCTCCGAGGAATTTCTATGGACAAATAATTTAGATCATTGTTTATAATTATTATTGAAAATTACAACCCTTCGTTCCTTCTGAATAAACAAATAGTTGTAATTTTTCATTGCCAATCACTGATAGAAATTTACCCGGTAAATCCAAATAGAATCTTGCAGAGAATATGATGAGCCGTGAATCGACAAAATAGAACAAAAAGTGTGGATTAACCTCGTAAGAAAAGGACAAAAAATACACTCATTCGATTTTTTTATAAAATAGCCACCATTTTCGAAAATCCATTGCGATGAATCAATCACTACGATGTCACGATTGATGTCCTATCCTAAAAGCTTCACTCTCTAGTGGGGACCACTTTCATTAACTTGATTAATTATTGCCAATTGATCCTTAAATACTTGTAGGGACGATTTTCAAAATTGAGCACTGATTTAATCAGCAGAAACCACCCTCTATCTGCTCAATACTGGAAGGGAGGGCACGTGGGTCCGAACGGGTACAAAGGACCAGCCTCGTGGAATCAATATCAGCAGCACTATCCATTTGAGAATACTGACTACGTCATCCGACTTCTGCCTCATTAGTTGTGTTGACATTAATTGCATGCCAGGCGATTAAATGCAGAAGATACAATTGGTAGAAATACTGAGGTAATACTGCAAAAACAGTTTACGATTACTTGTCCTATCCCACGCAACAGTGATCCCAATTGAGAAATGTTGTTTAGCCTTATCTTTAGTTCAAATCGGTTATGTTTTTTTGAAGGTCTCGTGTTTATTGGATGCCACCCTTCCCGTACAAACGAAAATGTTTTAGCTGGGTTTCTGGGGGAACCCAAGGGTGCATTTAATGACGAGGCCCATAGGAAGCTTTTCCTGACAGCCCCACTTTGATGACTTACGATTATTCTATTTTTCAGTTTGTTTTATTCACCTGAAAGGATGGATTCAATGCCAAAAGTGCAAAGGGGTGGGCACATGATGTTTGTCCTGCCGCAGATGATGAAGACACTTGTATAATTTGTCTAAATTGCAAGTAATTTCATGTTATTGTGGTTTTTCTATATTAAGTAATTTGGTACGTTTCGTTAGTTGTTAATAAAAATTGTTGAAACACAATAAACGTGTTTAATTTTCCAATTTCATTCAAGCATTCATATGTGGACCGATGTGCCCCACAGGATTAGGTCCAGAGGTCCAAACTTGCCATTCCTGATTTTACTCTTAAACTAACGGTACACTGAGAGAAAAAATTATTGAATTTGAGAACATGAATTTATTTTCTAAATGAAAGTATTAATTCGATTATTTATTTGTTGAACCAAGAAAATCACTCTTCATTTAAAAAAATATTTGCATGGATCTATTACTCCATCATATTAAACTCTTGTTTAATAGTAACAATTAAATGCATGATAGATTTGATTATATTTGTATTCATTGGATTGATTACATTGATCGCATCATAAACATGAGATTCTTTGGATCTAAAAAATGACTTCAATAGGAAGTTATTTTTTTCGAACAAAATTATTTCTTTGCAATAAATTCATCATTATTATACTTCTAAAAATATTTCTGCAGTATTTTCAATATTTATTATAAAATTGATATTAATATAAAATTGATATTTAATATAAAATTGATTGTGATTATTTTAAAAGAAGCTGTAGTAAAATAAATAACACATTATTTTATTCCAATAGAATATTTGTTTGGAATGATAAAATTTTTATTTCTTTCAAGCGGGGAACTATATCATTTCTATGGTATACTTTAATCGTATACATAAATTGTTACAAATTAAAAAACTGGTTTTTTAAATGTTTTCTTATATTCGAATCTTCATAACTCCTAACTTTTTTCAAGTGCATAGTAGTAGTCGATAGCGTAATAGGTAGCGTGTTAGGTAGACAGGTAGGATAGGTATGATGGTGGGTAGGGTCGAGGGTTCGAATCTCGGTCGGACAGAGAAATTAGATCGGAGAATTGGCGCAGATTTATCTTTTTTTCTATTTATCTCTTTTTGGGGTCACTAAACTATGCATATTAAATTATTTGTGCAAGGGCTATATATTTTTTATAAAATGTTTAACAACAATTAATAAACACGCATTTCATTGAATCAATCATTTTTCCTGTTGATTGGACTAATCAATTTGTTGATTCAACACATTTTTATTCTCAGTGCTTCTGTATTAAAAGACACGCATGTTTTGAATGATAAAATGTGTTCTTGATTCAAACAACATATTACATATAATAGATAACATATTGTTAGATTCAAGTAAATTCGTTGATTGAAATAGAAATTTATGGAATTGACTGAAAAAAATGAACCAAGTAAATATATAAGGGAACCAATCTAATATATTTTGGCAAATAATGAAAAAAATGATTTTTTGCCTTCGAAACTTCCCGTAGTAAAAAACTCCATTTGTCGCCATTGAAAAATCCCCATTCATTCCCCATTGCCGAAATAACCAATGGAGATAAATGCCGAATTGCCTAAGGGGATTTTCGCCATTGAATTCCCCATTTGAAACGGAATAGGGATTATCTAATGGAGATTCAATGGAGACAATCCCCTTAGGCAATTCGGCATTCATCCCCATTGGTTATTTTGGCAATGGGGAATGAATGGGGATTTTTCAATGGCGATGAATGAAGTTTTTACTATACGAAAGAATCTTTATTGCTGTTCACCACTCATTCCCCATTGCCCACAAAACCAATGGATATGAATGCCGAATTGTCTAAGGACATTTTCGCTATTGAATTCCTCATTTGAAACGGAATGGGGATTATCCTATGAGGATTCAATGGAGACAATCTCTCTAGTTAATTCGCCATTCACCTCCTTTGGTTTTTGTGGGCAATGGGGAATAAATGGGATCATCAATGGAGATTCTTTCATATGATTGCTATATATACATGGAATTACGCATTAAATAATCAAATGATGTAAGTTATCAGTAAGTAAGGTTAATCATAATGCTAATATTAGCATAACGACCAATAATTATATACGCATTATATATATTATTACATTTAATAGAAATTATTGAAGCTCAGAATTGAGAAAATAGATTGTAAGTGTATTCAGATGACGATTGATAATGAAAGTATATACGTTTCTCCTCTCACAAATCGGGTTGAGAAGGACTGATAAAATTATGTGCATATGTTAAAAATAAACGGTTTTAAAAATCATTTGTCCCAAACGTACGCGTACTTGATGAGCATTTTATAATATATTTTTTTTTAATTACTTTCGAATAATTTCCGAGCTTATGCTAATATTAATTGACCATCGATATAATCATCAGCATTTATTACAATTGAAGAAAATATTTGGTTCATATATGAGAATCAGCGACATCTACTCTTACATAATTTTATTAATTCACCGCCGTTTGAGAAATTCGCATTCGGAAAAATTCTCATCGATCGATGGGTTCAATTGTTCAGCATTGAACCTCGAATATGAATTGCAGCATCGTTAACGAATGCTGCTCATCATTCGATCAGTCATCAATGAAGTGACATTATTGATAAATGTTGATCATTGTATAATTCGTAGTTACTTATTATTCAATGGGTATCCTTGGTAAATGCTGATCATTTCATCGTTAGTCGCATTTGGGTTCCAATGAACATCTGTGGGAAATGCTGATCTTTAAGTTCATCCGCATTGACTTTCCAATGGACATCATTGGGTAAAGCGGATCATTTCGTTCATCAGCATTTACCTTCCCATGGACACCATTGGGCAATGCTGATCGCTCGATACATCCGCATTGGCTTTCCAATGAGCATCATTGAGTAATGATGATCATTCGATTCATCCGCATTGGCTTTCCAATGAGCATCATTGAGTAATGATGATCGTTCGATTCATCCGCATTTGATGTTCAATGGATACCCATTCACTGATAAATGGTCAGCCCTGTACGCCATTGCGGAAATCTCAATGGGTCCCCATTCATTGTCCAATGGAGTCGTATGAGGACCATTGGTTGCCATTGGCGATTCAATGGAGTTTTTTACTACGGGTTGATTTCATTGGTTCTAGTAATTTTTTCTCCTAGTGTACAGTGTTTAATGCAAATAATTTATATGCAACTACATAGAACGTATCATTTCATAGGGTATGATTAAAGTAGCACCACTATATCTTGCTTTAGATTGGCAAACGTGTTAAGCCTACCTAAAAACATGTCTCATTCGTCTCATCTTGGTCAAACTTGTTCAAAATCGTTTTGCTGTGGTTGAAAGAGGTTCATCGACGAAAAGCGAGATTACAAATAGAAGCTCGTGCTCACTATAGGATGGTCGATGTTGGCGTATGCAGGTTGAGACTATCAAAGATCTCGAGAAAGAATGATGGAGAGGGAAAGAGAGTACAAGAGGTTACAGGTCGATGGTGTAAACTCGGCGCATTACTACCGTCGAAGAAACGTGCGGTCTCGCGAGAGCACCACAACGTGGATTACAAAGTTGCAAAACACCTGTTAAAGTCTCTTTTATTCTCATAACCATTGGCAATCGCTGCGCTAAAGCCGAGCGCAAAGCACATTCTCCCCCTTTCCCTTCTTTCCCACCTTTCTGTCATAGAACACACTTCAATTTGTTGGTAACAGCAAAAATTGATTTCCGGTCCTTTTGTTATTAATTCTGTGCTGCAAGTGTCGTAAAATCTTTCCATACAGTTCACATTGTGAAAAAATGAAAAAGGAAAGAGCTATCTGAGAGCGTTTTTTGGCAAATTAGCACAGATTGTACAATTTAAATGAAGATATACTCGTGTTTTATCCTGTGTGTGATCGCTCGATGGCCTGCAAAAAGGCGTGAGATCTCAGATCTAAAGTACCAGGACACCAACATGATACTGCACATATGAATTTATATATATGGGGCATTCCACGTCAAATCACGCGGCCATCGGCCTGACCGCCTCGGATTTGGATGTCCAATGAATCGTGGGTTTCGTTTGGCCCAAAATATGACCTCGAATCTTAAGAATTTTTTTTTTTTCGTTTTTTAGGGGTTGCCAGAGCGAAAAAATCATTAAATTGAGGGAAAACATAAAGCGGGGCCTTTTTCAAATGAATGAAATTTTTTCACAAAAACTAGGGCCCAAAACGTCATAGTTCGATAATGGGCCAAAAATAATTACTTTTCTTTTGTATTTTGATTGTTTTTTTTTATAATTTCTTATTTTGATTGTTTCTTGTAGTGAGAATAACAACAACAAAAATATTTTTCCAGTGAAACTTGATTTTTTTTCTTGGTTTAAGAGTGAAACGACTTTTTTCGAAAATTTATCAGCCTCGACGACGTGACATAAAACAGATGATTCAAACACAATTACAAAATTGAAATTGAATAAAAAAATAGTCATTGTTTTTGGCCCATTATCGAACGATGACGAAAATATCTGTTTTTGGTCCTAGTTTCTGTGAAAAAAATGTCATTAATTTGAAAAAGGCACCTCTTTATATTTTCCCTCAATTTAATTATTTTTTAGCTCGGACAACTCCTAAAAAATGAAATAGATTTTTTTTTAATTTGAGGTCATATTTTAGGCCAAACGAAACCCACAATTCATTGGACATCAAAATCAAATCACGCGGTCACTGTTTTGACCTCCCGATGACCGCGTGATTTGACGTGAAATGCCCCATATATATATATATATGCGTGAGCGTTTTGCACGAGAGAGCGTAGGCGCTCCCGCGGGCTGTTTCGCACTCTCCTCAGAGCACATTATGACTTCATCGAGAGTCGATTTCTGCGCAAGTTACTCCCCTCTTTCCCTCATTCATTCGATGCCTCCTCCCGTATCCCTCCCCCAGCCCTCCCGCCCCTCTCCACGCTCCATCGTCCTTCTCGACTCCATCCGGTCGGTGCAACGAACCGCGGAGTCGACGATTCCTCCTACATTTGAGATCACAGAAAAATTTATATACCCCGTCTGTTAATCTGTTCAAAGAGAACGATTAGCTAATTAAACACGATAAATAATTTTTAATTGACAGCTCGTACCGGTTCGTTAATTATAATCATGACAGAAGCACCGATAAACGTCGATGAAACTTTTCCCACCTATCTATTATCGTACCGATAGAAGTTTCTTGATTCTAGAATTTGAAATTTTCAGAGAGAAATGAACAGAAAATTCATTTTTTCGTTGATTTTGGGCTGGTCACTTTTGCGGAGATTGGAACGCCACTTGAATCGGTGCCAAATTTTGGAAATCGTTTCTAGAAATAATTTTGCATCGATAGTGGTTAAAATTATTTTTTCATCACGGTTGACATTTTTGATAAGAGAAAATATTACCTAATTGCGATAGATTTTTTTTTAAATATTGGTGGTTATAGGAGAATTAAATAGGCTATATAGGCTATAGCAATAAATAGGTTATAGGCTTAATTTGAAAGAAATTATTTGGAATTTTTGATTGATTTCAGTGATTCAAAACTCCTTTTATTTTGTGAAAAATTGTTCATTCATTGAACACCCAATTTGTTTATTAGTCGTTTTTAATACAAAATCGCAATCATTTATCTGGAATAAATAGTCGAAAGGGTCTAAAACAACAATTAAGAACAACAATGCAAATGTTCAGTCGATAGATAATTAATCTTTGGACGATCAAAATGAGCTCAGAATCAATGAAATGAGACAATAATAGCAAATTATTGTTAAAAAAAACATTAATAAATTGAATTATTAATTTAAAAAAAACTGATAAATATGAATAATAGTAACGGAACAAATTTAAAAAATCAAATTTTCGTGAGCTATATTAAATTATGTGAAGTGTTTCAACTCCCTTCATCCATTTTATCATTTGATTTGTTTATCAATTGTTTTTAATACAAATTCACATTTATTTATCTGGAATAAATAGTAATAGTGTAAATGTCCAGTCGATAGATAATCTTTGGACGAACAAAATGAGCTCAGAATCAATGAGATAAGACAAAATAGCAAATTATTGTTAAAAACAAATTTAAAAAATGGAATTATTAATTAAAAAAATAGTAATTGTCAATTATAGTGACAACACGGAAAAAAATGATCAGCGACAATTCATGTGTAATATTTAAAAAATTACTGAATTCAGTGCAGAATATACGGTTCAGAACTGTAATTCAGGCGTTTTACTGGGAATCCATTATAAATTAATGAATCTAATGTAGTTTCTATTTTTCAAACCATTATAAATGCTGATTTACACTGTGAAAAATGCAATGTTCACCGCGAAAAAATGACAAAGTAGAAATAACAAGCAGAAACGACGAAATCCACTGTGTTTGAACGGTGTTACGTCAAAATAACTCGAAGACAAAATAACACACGACAAAATAACCGGACAAAATAACATTCTACAAAATAATATGACGACAAAATAACTTTCGACAAAATAACACGAAGACAAAAAAATATACGACAAAATAACACAAACAACTACTTTCTACAGAGAACTCGCTTATGAGCGAATTTTTTGTAGGAACCGAATTCTCCCTAGAAACAGAGTTTTTCTGGTTTTTCGGTGCTGTTTTAAATCTCAAAGAATAGAGTCTTCTTAAGTGAATTTTTTGTAGAAACCGAATTCTCTGTAGCAACCGAGTTTTATTGGACTCTTGGTGCTGTGTCAAACCTTAGAGAACCCAGTTTTCTTAAGGAGGTTCATCTGGTACCGAGTGAGTCAAAAGAAAAATGTCAATGCTTAACCTCAAAATAATCAGCAGTTTCAAGATTAATTAATTTATTATGAATCTCTCATTTATCATAAACCTAATCGATTTTATGAAGCTCTAAAAATGTTCCTTAGATACTTTTTCATTAATCCTCAAATTTCCGTCAAAATCTGTATTGTAATAATTTTGCATTTAATAATTATAGACGGTATCCCATAAGAGCCGATGTTATTTAGGATTTACACTTTTATTTATTTCTCACGAACAACGTACCGTCACGTCTTGAAATGTTAACTGATGACTTTTTAGATATTAATAACTATATTCTGATTTTTCTATCGAAATCTGTATTATTGTAAATCGTGCACCAGATGAACCTCCTTAAGCGAATGCTATGTTCTATATATTGTAATATTTATGTATTTTAGTGTTATTTTTATTTTGTTGTGTTATCTTGTCGGATATTATTTTGTCAAATGTTATTTTGCCTTCATGTTATTTTGTCGCTATGTTATTTTATCGAATGTTATTTTGTCACACGTTATTTTGTCCGGTTATTTTGTCGCAGTGTTATTTTTACATGTAACCGTTTGAACTGAAAATTTACAATGGTCTCTATAGAATGTTCAATGCACATAATTAGAAATTGCAGTGTGCCCAGTGAAAAATCAAATGCGCACCGCAAAATGTGCAGCGTTGATTTCAATTTTTACAGTGTGGCACTGTAACGGGACGACCTGCAGCGTGCCACGATCTCTGCATTTCACCCGAGATCCGCTAGATAGCGCCGGACGGCGCGCCCTCTCGCGCCAGCGAGAGAGCCACCGAGCACCTCTAAGGTCCAATGTATTACCAACATCGGCATCCTCAATTGACATACAATTGATGGAACATCAACCGCGTTCTGTGGTCGAGCAGTCCTATGGACTGAAGACTACATTTTCTTAACAGATTACCATTGCATTTCGGTGACGCTCGTGCTTTTTGTGGTGCGAGGTTAAACTAAATTCGCTTCATTAATTGATCTCACGATTAATTGGTCAAGTACAAGCCCTCGTAGTTATGAGCCTTAGCATTGCTTTATTGCATTATTTGAATAAATTGGAATTTATTCAAATACCGAAACGTTTCACTACACTATAATTTATTTTAGAAATTGCAGTATTTTCAGTGAAAAATAAAAAACGTACCGCAAAATATACTACGTTCTTTTGGATTTTTACAATGTACACTGTAATTTTTTTCACAGGCCCTGGATAATTTTTACAATGTGAAATGTGTAAAAAGTTTACCGGATACAACAGAAATATAACGTTTCACATAGTGTACATTTTACTGTTCCACACTGTAAAACTTCGTCTGATGGGCATGTACTATGTCATATGTGACATCTGTACATCGTGTTAAAGAAATATGCAAATTTCACTGTTTACCCTTCCAGGAGGCACTGTTGATGGGGAAAACTGTAAAATTTAATGGGAATCTCAGCAGTTTTCACTGATCATTTTTTTCCGTGAAATTAAAAAATTAATTTACAGTGAGCTATATTAAATAACGTGAAGTGTTCCACCTTTTTTTAGTCAAAAGATGATCTGAGCCTAATTAAATAATGAAAAATGTTGATGCATTTGAAAAACCATCGGAAAATGATAACTCACAATAGTATTCATAGTCGAAGGGTCACGTGACTTGGGGTGTATATTTTGGAAGGAGGAAAAAATTCCATGGCAAGCACATGTGTGCTACTAAAGGGGAATAAAAAATTAGAGGGAAGAAGGGAGGAGACTCTTTGCTCACTTTTAGCCTTCTCTCTCTCTCTCTCTCTCTCTCTCTCTCTCTCTCTCTCTCTCTCTCTCTCTCTCTCTCTCTCTCTCTCTCTCTCTCTCTCTGTTTGTTCGCCCTTTTATGCCATTCGTCCGATCATTCTGTTAATATCGCGAAATTAAAACCCCATAATTTATGGGCCGTTTGAAGTAAACGACGACCTGGTGCTATCCCCTGAATTATGGCTCCCTTAACTAGACTTGAGTTACGACGAGGCAGCGCGCGGCGCGACTCTCCGTTCTCCTTTCATATAAGTGTCTCTTTCTCTTTGAGCTCCTCCGTCTCTGCCTCCTCATTCTCCTTCTAACCGCACTGCAATCCTCCGTCTGCTTCGTCCTCTTCCTTTCCCTACACATGCTCGTTCCTCCCTCATCCTCAGCTCCTCTTCTTCGTCTTCGTCGTTGCACTTATCGAGGATGCAAACATGTGCGTGCCGATATTGCGTCCATTTTTTCGTAACCCCGCATTTTTAAACATATAATTCATAATTGAGGATGTGTGTACAGTCCCAGCCAAAAATTGTATTTGATTGAAATTTCCGTACTTTGTGATACAATAAAAACCTGACAAAATTCAGCAACATTTGGCGTGCCATAAACAACAATTATCAGAAATAATATTGCCCAAAAGTTGTTAATAAATTGTTTAAACAAATAATTATTGGGAGATTTTTCCATTAGTTATTTTTTTCTTAAGCACATTGAATGCGTTAATATTTCTGAGCGCGTATGAATTGTTTCAGAACTTCATTTCTATTTTGAAATATCATAAAAAACATTCTTAAATACAAACCCATTCGATTTGTTTGTGAAAAAAAAGAACTTACCGAAAAATTGTTGAATAATTATTTGTTTAAACCATTTATTTATATTTTTCGGGTAATATTATTATTGATAGTTGTTGTTTATGGCATGCCAAATGTTGCTGAATTTTGTCAGATTTTTATTGGATCACGAAGTACGGAAATTTTGATGAGATACAATTTTTTGCTGGGACTGTATAGGCAAAACATTCTTAACTCCAGAACTCGCCGGCTTTTTTCAAACTTTCAAATCGTGACTGGGAAGCATATTCGACGGATGACTTTTTCCGTCATAAAAACGATCCTACAGATATCGAGGGCCTTCATAGTGCGTGATTTTCTTCGTTTTTATAAAAGGCCGCAAATTGTCTGCCATACAGTTTATTTTATTCAACTTCAATTAGCGAAGGATGCATTCGAAGATTGAGAAATGCAGAAAATCGGTAAAAAATGAATTTATTGGACAATAATTTTAATCTTATTATTTTGGCTAAATACCGACACTAACACCTTGAAATTGCCATCCAAACTTGCTAATATACAAATGGATGGAATTGAATAACATTTTAACAACATCATCGGAACAATGGCAGGAATCTAGCCTCACTAAATTTTTTTCGAAAGACAAAACAAAAATTTACAGATTCATTTACCACCAAGAAACTGTAATGGAAAAACTTAAATTATTAAACTTTTACTGCATTTCGGGTAAAACCAAGAGTGAAGCTCCATAAAGAACGCCACGATACAAATATCGAGACGTTTTCGGCATTATTTCATCAAAATGACACGCCGTAAGTTTGGATGGCGCATCAAGAGATAAATATCGATAAATTGTAGTTTTATTGAAAAACGAAATGGCAAAATGTAGTTCACAGACGTGCGAGTGAGGGCAGTACCATGGATTCTGACGAGTAACCTATAATATTTAGGGGGCTCGAATGAGTTCGTTGGCATTAGCTGTAACGCATTTTAGCCTCCCGTAGTAAAAAACTTCATTCGTCGCCATTGAAAAATCCCCATTCATTCCCCATTGCCAAAATAACCAACGGAGATGAATGCCGAATTGCCTAAGGGGATTTTCGCCATTGAATTCCCCATTTGAAATCGAATGAGGATTTTCCAATGAGGATTGACTTCCCCATTTGAAACGGAATGGGGATTATCCTATGGGGATTCAATGAAGGAAATCCCCATAGGCAATTCGGCATTCATCTCCATTGGTTTTTGTAGGAAATCGGGAATGAATGGCGATCATCAATGAAGATTCTTTCATATAGTAAAAAACTCCATTCGTCACCATTAAAAAATCGCCATTCATTCCCCATTGCCAAAATAACCAATGAAGATGAATGCCGAATTGCCCAAGGACATTTTCGCCATTGAATTCCCCATTTGAAATCGAATATGGATTTTCCAATGAGGATTGACTTCCCCATTTCAAACGGAATAGGGATTATCCCATGGGCATCAGTCGACAAGAACTCCTTGCATGGATTTTTTGGACACCGACTTCTGCTAATATTCCGTGCTCACACTCGTCTAGATTTTTTTTTTGCCTAGTATGGCTCGCCCTCTAGTGAGGGCCTGTACCACTCTCTTCATACACTCGTCTAGATAAGCATACTCTTCGCATAATCCGTATGGGAGTTCAGCGGGTTGCCGTCCTGCGACATCTCGCGCCAAGTCTCGGAAGTAACGCGACGCGGTTTCCAATGGACATCTTTGGATAATGCTGATCATTCAGTTCATCCGCATTTACTTCCCAATGGACATCATTGGGTAAAGCTGATCATTTCGTTCATCAGCATTTGCCTTCCAATGGACACCATTGGGCAATGCTGATCGCTCGGTCCATCAGCATTTGCTTTCCAATGGGCATCATTGAGTAATGGTGATCATTCGGTTCATCCGCATTTGTTGTTCAATGAACGTCATTGCTCCAATGGTGACTTTTCAATGGATATCCATTCACTGATCAATGGTCGTTCCTATACGCCATTGAAAAATGCGGAAATCTCAATGGGTCCCCATTCATTGTCCAATGGAGTCGTATGGGGACCATTGGTTGCCATCGGCGATTCAATGGAGTTTTTTACTACGGGCTGTCAAACGACAATTAATTGTTAATTAATTTATCCCCCCTTAATTGTCAAAATGTAATTAATTTTCATCCACGGTTGTCGGAGAAAAACTGGACGACGATGATACGTCGATAATGTAGGGATTGAATAAAAATGGTATTCAGCCTCCTCTTAACACAAAAATGACGATGCATATGAAAATAATGGAAAAACTGTTTCATTTAACTTCCAACTGAAATTTTGAGAAAGGTGTTTTTTCTGTTTAAAAAATCTGAATTTTTGAATTTTAGTAAAAAAAAACATTTATTTAATTTAAAAAACTCCTTTTTGAAAATTTCAGCATCTTTTAAGATCAGTATAAGGCATTATATTAAAAAAATTGAACAAAAAATTGAATGTTGATCATGGAGTTTCACGATTTTAAAAAATTCAAAATTTTCCAGATTAATCATTTTTCAAAAAAAAATTCGGAATATTTGTTTTTTTTGTATCTTCAAGTATACTCTTTAAGACGACCCAGAACGATTTTTTCGTAACTATAATAGTTTTCGACGTATAACAAAATAAACTTGAAAAATTGAACAGATTGTAAAACGTTCAATTTTGCATAACTTTCGAAAAAAAAATTCTAATTTTTTTCCTTTAGTAGAACTTCGTTTTATGATAAAAGAAACCTTTTGACTAAATTTCATCGAAATTGAAAGGGGTCGATTCCAACTATCAGTCGATTTGACATGGAACGACCCATATATAAAATTGTCAATTTTATTAACTCAATATGAGGATTTTCCAAATTGTTAAAACGTTTTCACGGTGAAACTAGTACGAAAAAACTAGATCTGCATTGAAGACAGTGTAAAAAAAATACAACGATGATTATACAAAAAAAGAAATAACGTAGTTAACTCAGTAACTTAGTGAGTTAGTTAGTTGCGCAGTTACATAGTTTCCTTTCAATACAGACTGATAATTTCAGTTTGATCTACAATTAAATTGATTGAAAATTGAAAATAACAATGTGCAGCGTTAACAAAATTCTTCATCCTATTGACAATGTCAGTAAAGTAAATAACTCTAGTGGAAATCCGAATTATTTTTTAATAAACAAAAAAATTTCCACTAATCCAAATCGAATTACAATGAAAAGTTAGGTTTGACAATTAATTATTAAATGAAGATTCTGTAATCAAGATTCACTTCGAGAAACGCTTCAAGAAGCTTGTAAAAGCTTAATCCGATGAGGTCTTTTTCGGCACCTTGTCAGGTTATCGTGGGTCGCTGAAGACCCGAGACATGCTAGATGATAAAATTCCTGAACTCTCTTGAATACTTCTACTTTGAGGGCACACTATGAAGATTGCAAACAAATTTAAACAAATATTTTATTTTCAGTCGTGAACACTCTCTAAAATTCAGGCATTGCTAAAAAATAGCTTGGGTCTCCAGCGACCCACGATAGCCGAACCAGGTTAAAGAAACTTGTATGTAGGAGCAATTTTCTGAAATCTTGGTGCTTCTCTGTCTTGACTTCAGCGCAAGGATTACTTTGGCGTAGGAAAAGAGTCTTTTGCAAACCAAATGTCAGATAGCCAATGGAGCTCTAGGGCGTCCTCGGTGACGTGCGGTATTAATTCACGTGTAACGGAGAGGTTTTCTCATGTGCTTTGCGGATCGATGTACAACCCCCGCGCTAAAACGAGCCTTTGAGCGAAAGGCCCCTTAGGCTACGGTATAACGATCGCGGTTCCACTAGTTCAACCGCGATGGGAATTTCCCTCTCTCTCTCTCTTCAACCCACTATCTCTATCTCTTCTTAGCCCAACGAAACAACGCTGGACAATCTTAGCTAGAGCACAGAACTGGCACTCTTAAGGCCAATGTGTCAACCTTTCCAACAAATGACAGGGCGTAACTGACCCCACTTTGGATGAGAGCTACGCCCTTTTGCCCAGTGGACATCGATTCAGAGGACGTTTTCTGATGTGATTCTTGGGAGTCTTCGTAATGGCGTCTATGTAACTCGCGGCTGGGGAAATGAGAGCGAGGATGTGTAAAAGGCAATTGACCACCTCGCGTTTATGGCACGACATAGCTCAAGCTATAGAAGCTTTGCGAGAGAGAGAGAGAGAGAGAGAGAGAGAGAGAGAGAGAAAAGGATTATATATTGGGGCGATTTTTTTTTCGACTTTTTTTAATTTTCATCCCTCCCCACCTAAAATGCTGTTGCATATGTCTAAAAGAAACTACCCTGGAAGTTACAGCCCTTAATATTAATATTAAGTACTCGCCCTTCGCGTGAAAAGATTTCCCATCTAAAATACACGTAAATAAAAAACTTTTTTCTTCAAATTGCTATAACTCCACGGCATTTTATGCTATTATATTGTCTTTGGTCGCAACTTACGCAGAATTGAACGTTCTTCAAAAGTGTCCTGAGCAGCATAAGTGTAATTTACACTGGTGAGATGGTACGAGTCACTAAAGTTGATTTTAACCCACACTTCTCGTTTTTTTGCTGTTATTTTTGAAATGATCAGCGTTATCGAAAAATTGCAAAGGGAAGTTTTATTGGAAATTTAATTTCCTACAAAAAAGGTCCTTTAGACCTACTTGAGAAAATTGATATTTCTTGAGATATTGAACCTTAATTTATTTGCGGTATAAAATTTTTACGGTTTATCGAACCAAAAGTTCTTAATTGTTGATATTCCATATCATTTCGCCACTGGTGATATGATATGTGATATGGTGATATGATATAAAATATCAAAAAATTGAAACTTTTGGTTCAATAAACCATAAAAATTGTATACCAAAACCAAGTTAAGGTCCAATATCTCAAGAAATATCAATTTTCGGAAGTAGGTCTAAAGGACTTTTTCTGTAGGAAATTAAATTTCCAACACAACTTACGTTGATAATTTCGAAAATAACAGCAAAAAAACGAGAGTGTGGGTCAAAATCAACTTTAGTGACTCGTACCATCTCACCAGTGTAAATTACACTTACGCTGCTCAGAACACTTCTGAAGATCGTTCAATTCTGCGTAAATTGCGACCAAGGACAATATGATAGCATAAAATGCCGCGGAGTTATAGCAATTTGAAGAAAAAAGTTTTTTATTTACGTGTATTTTAGATGGGAAATCTTTTCACGCGAAGGGCGAGTACTTAATATTAATATTAAGGGCTGTAACTTTCAGGGTAGTTTCTTTCAGACATATGCAACAACATTTTAGGTGGGAAGTGAAAAAAATAAAAAAAGTTGAAAAAAAAATCGCCCTATTATATATATATAACTTTGTACGTCGTTTATATCGCGATTTACCGTATAAAACTTCTATGAGTTTATGGATTGAACGGAGATTCAAGTTTTCTGTCTTTTTCAGCAAATTACGATGTCACAGATTCATGTCGAGAGAAATATCAGATTAACTATGAGAAAACCGTTTATTTGTAGTACAGAAATATATTTAAAGTGATGTAAAACGTTCCCCCACTCTTCTACCCCCACTCCGTCATACCACAGTCGGTAAATCATCAGTAAATTCAATTTTTTTCCATGGGTGCATTGTCTTTTCGAAAAAACGCAAAATCTTAGGAAGTGGGAATCCCAATTACGCATCTACTAAGATGTGTTGTTTGCCGAAAAAACCAAAACACCCTAGTAAAAACAGGTACCCGCTATTTACAAAACGGCAGGCATCATGGCTCCAAAAAATCTAATAAAGCCTGCGAGTGGATTTTGGAATCATACGATGAAATGAGCGGTGTTTCAGTCAATCAAAAAATGGTCAGGTCCAGGAATTGTAAAAATGACGCGTTTTCCCCCATATAAGTAGAGATATAGGCATCAGCTGCTGGTGGAGAGTGAAACGTGTGTAAGGTCTTTATACGCCCGCGTGGATAAATTACGCCGAAATTGCGCGAACTTCCGGTGGGGTAGGATAAAAAAAAGGAGCCCGTGTTTTATATACTATGTAGTCCCGGGGTTCAACGCGCTCACCCCGTTGCTCTCTCTCTCTACATCTCTCTCTCTCTCTCTCTCTCTCTCTCTCTCTCTCTCTCTCTCTCTCTCTCTCTCTCTCTCTCTCTCTCTCTCTCTCTCTCTCTCTCTCTCTCTCTCTCTCTCTCTCTCTCTCTCTCTCTCTCTCTCTCTCTCTCTCTCTCTCTCTCTCTCTCTCTCTCTCTCTCTCTCTCTCTCTCTCTCTCTCTCTCTCTCTCTCTCTCTCTCTCTCTCTCTCTCTCTCTCTCTCTCTCTCTCTCTCTCTCTCTCACTCTCTCTTGATCGAGAACCAAACTCGCGGGGACACGCGATCACCGTTCGTCTGTGTTTGCGCCTCCACTCGTGCACACGATGCAATTTTTCTCGGTAACATATTGCTGATAAAAAATTTTTAAAATTGATATGGCGGAGTGAGAAACAAAGAATGGCGAACTCTGCGGTCAGTTTTTTAAATCAATGATCAACTATGATCCCAAAAATGTTCAAAAAACAAAAATCCAACCATGACAGAAATTTCCATTTCTTTTTTCTATCGTTTTTTTTATAAATTTACTCAATAACATTGTTTAATAATAATATTTTATTAATATTAATAATAATATTTATTTATTAATAATATTTCATATTATCGTCCGATAAAGATTAATTCATAATCATTCGCTAACTCAGTCAGAAAGGAAAAACCTGGATAATGCACGTGGAGGGATTGAAAAAAAAAAAAATGAAAACCAGTGGAATATTGTGTTGGAAGATCGTAAAAATTAATGCGCATTTTATACGATGAGTTTCGCAATGTTTTTCATATTCACGAACGCGTTTGTCGATCCGATTGATCCGAAGAATCGAGCACGTATTCGCAGGGCAAAACGATTGGCACAAAAAAAAACAGAAAATAAACGAACGAGATATAATAAACGTAAATAATGGTCTGCGTGGAATTTATGAAAAATTTATGAATTTGTGAGATTGATCGTACGTGATGTGCTTACCCGATGAATGTTGACCCCGATAGGATGCAGCACAATAAAACGCGCCAAGTTGAGTTACAAATAACAAATACGGAATCGCCATGAATCCCCGAGCTCAATGCATTTTTTTCACATTTCCATACTGATGAAAATGAAACGAGGCAAAAAATTCCTAGCGTCGACTAAAAACTTTCCGCTTCTCTTCTAATCCTGCAGCTTCATACAATTAATGTTGTGCATCCATTTTGTTTATTTTAGGAATCAGTACCTTTATTTATTTATTTATTTATTTATCTATTTATTTATTTATTTATTTATTTATTTATTTATTTATTTATTTATTTATTTATTTATTTATTTATTTATTTATTTATTTATTTATTTATTTATTTATTTATTTATTTATTTATTTATTTATTTATTTATTTATTTATTTATTTATTTATTTATTTATTTATTTATTTATTTATTTGTTTATTTAAAAATTTAATAAAATGTAATGCAAAAGTGGTCGTACGATAATAGCTCTTAGTTTTGGAGATATAAAATCGTAATTATACGAATTTTTTTTAAAAGGAGATTTTAAAGAAGCTGAGTAAATCAAAAGAAACATTATGCCTAGCAAAACTGCAACAGTGTAACTCATACAGCTGTTTCATTCAATTTAATTTGTAATTACTTTGTAGTTCATTTAAAATTTCAAATTAAAAGTTAGATTTATTTGATATATTATGAGAAGATAATACAAAAATTTACTTAAACTTTATAAATTTGTTTACATTTCAAATTAAAATTTAGGTTAAGCAGTTAATGCAAAAATTAACTTAAATCTTATCAATGCACTTAAATATCAAATTAAAATTTAGGTTAATGTTATGTATCAGGAGAAGTTAATATAAACATTTACGTAAACTTTATAAATTTGTTTAAATTTCAAATGGAAATTTAGGTCAATTTTATGAATTAGACCCACACAACAATAATACGTCCCAAGTACGTCTTTTGGACATCACACCAATTGTCCCGTGACGGTAATGGGATGGTCCCATGGGATACCCATGGGCTCTAAAGTGTCCGCTGTGTTTACCGGAATGGGATGGTCGGATTGGCATCCCGAGATATCCTCGGGACGTCTCTGAGACTGCAAACACAGCAGACTAGAGATATCGGTAAGATATTGTCGAGACTCCTATAAGACGTCACCGAGATATTCCAGAATTATTAGTCACAAAATAATACGTCCAAGTACGTCTTTTGGATGATCCCATGGGATACCCATGGGCTCTAAAGTGTCCGCTGTGTTTACCGGAATGGGATGGTCCCACGGCCATCCCGGGATGTCTTCAGGATATCTTCGGGACGTCTCCTGGACTGCCAATGCAGTAGTCGATAATAATTCTTGTTTCGATTTAATTTTAATAAATTTCAATTAATTAATTAATTAAATGTTAACAAAATGTGTACGGTACAGAGGGAGTCAGCAAGGACTCCTTGTATTTGTAATATAGCCTCTTTCGAGTTCTGACTTCTGTCGGTGTCGAATTGATATCCGTGTTCGCGCTCGCCTATATAAGCATGCTCTTCACATTATCCGCATGTGAGTAGCGTTCGCCATCTCGCGGCAAGGTTGGAACTAATGCTGCGCGATGGCTGACCTCCTACAGACATCCCTAAGAGAGTTGTCTGGGATCGTCCAAACATGGTTACCACGGGATATCCTCAAGACATCCTATATTAATCTGGAGCAGACCAATGTCTTACTAGTACCTCCCACAGACGTCTACAAGAGAGTGCGTTAGGATCGTCTTATCACGGTCACGACAGGATATCCTCAAGACATCCTATATTAATCTCGGGAAGACCAATGTATTACTAATATCTCCCATGGACGTCTATAAGAGAGTGTGTTGGGATCGTCCAATCATGGTCGCGACAGGATATCCTCAAGACGTCCTATATTAATATCGAGCAGACCAATATCTTACTAGGATCTCCCAGAGACGTCTATAAGAGAGTGCTTTGGGATCGTCTCATCACGGTCGCGACAGGATATCCTCAAGACGTCCTATATTAATATCGCGCAGACCAATGTCTTACTAGGATCTCCCAGAGACGTCTATAAAAGAGTGCTTTGGGATCGTCTCATCACGGTCGCGACAGGATATCCTCAAGGCGTCCTATATTATATCGAGCAGACCAATGTCTTCCTAGTACCTCCCGCAGACGTCTATAAGAAAGTGCGTTGGGATCATCTAATCACGGTCGCGACAGGATATCCCCAAGACGTTCCATATTAATATCGAGCAGACCAATGTCTTACTAGTACCTCCCAGAGACGTCTATAAGAGAGTGCTTTGGGATCGTCTAATCACGGTTGCAACAGGATATCCTCGAGATATCTTATATTAATCTCGAGTAGACTAATGTCTTACTAGTACCTCCCATGGACGTCTATAAGAGGGACCGTTGGGATCGTCTAATCACGGTTGCGACAGGATATCCTCAAGACATCCTATATTAATCCCGGGTAGAACAATATCTTACTGGTACCTCCCATAGACATTCATAAGACGTACTATCTTGGCAGGACACGAATGGGACTGTCTCAGGATGGTCCCGGGATCAATTTTGTTGTGTGGGGAAGTTAATACAAAAATTAACTCGAAACTTATTAATTCGTTTAAATTTTTAATTAAAACTTTATATATCAGGACAAGTTGATACAAAAGTTCCTTAAACTTTATAAATTTGTTTTAATTAAAAATTATAATTAAGGTTAACTTTATGTATCAGGAGAAGTTCATACATAAATTTGTATGCGATTTGTTACTTTTCCAACGATTGGTAAGAAAACGGTTATAATCATCAGTGTTATATTTCTAAATTTGAGATTCCAGTTGCTAACTTTTATGTAATTTAAATAATATAATTCCATTGAGTGTAATTCCAAAGATATTTGTACTATTATTCAGTTTTTTCAATTTGATAATTCGAGCAATTTTCATCAAAATCATCAGTAAATATTCTTTAGTGACATATGAATGCATGTAGAATAATTTAGACAATATTCTAAGACTTACTCCAGTCACACTCTTAATACACTGAGAAAACAATATATTCATATGTACGAGGATTGGTTAACTACTAACAAATGTAAAGTTGGATATGGCGAAATAAATAAATATTTATTATATTATATGAATAAATAAATAAATATTTTTTGACAGTTAAATTATTTTTACACAAATAAAATTTTGCCATGAGAAAACGAATATTTCTTAACGATTAACAAATATTGTAACAGTTAAGGAATATTTAAATAAAAGTGCCAACTAAACATATTTACTATAAATAAACTGTTATTTCAGTGTAGATAGTTAGTAAAAAAAATTCAACATTTTTTTCAATTGGCACCGTTTGATCGATATTGACTAAATTCTAAACCAAAATTATTTGGCGCCAGTCCATCCGTTCACAAAAATTCAGAATATTTCCAAAATTGCTCTCAACAGACATTTTTGAAAAACTTCAAAATTCGATCACTTTTGAATGAGTGAAAAATTCACAAAAATAATGTTAAAGAAATGAGCAAGAGGATACCTCGACGTGCCTAGAAAATTTTAGCCTCATCGATGCAATCACTTCTGAATTAGATCTGTTCACACTACACAGACACATCCATCTATTATTTTTTTCTATAAACATAATAAAACAGCAAAAGGGAAACAAGGCAGGTTACTCCATCTTCGTTTCTCCTCTATCGAGATATTCCGTTCGGGGACCGTATCGAATGCTAATTAAACGGGTGTCGACTGTATCAAAATACATAACCACGGCGGCCGTGAATTTTGATCACAAACACAAACACAGGCGCAAAATGATAACGCGGGCGAAGAAGATGGGGGATGAAGCGAAGAAAGTTTGGGTCAAAGAAGAAAAAGAATAAGAAGACGAGAGCAAAGTGCGGAGACGAAGGAAGAGGCAGAGGAAGAGTGCACAGGGATTTGGCAGTGAAAAGCAAAGAGAGAAAAGAGCAGCAGTGATAAAGAGAAGAAGAGAAGGAGAGAAGGAGAGAAGGAGAGAAGGAGAGAAGGAGAGAAGAAGAGAAGGAGAGAAGGAGAGAAGGAGAGAAGGAGAGAAGGAGAGAAGGAGAGAAGGAGAGAAGGAGAGAAGGAGAGAAGGAGAGAAGGAGAGAAGGAGAGAAGGAGAGAAGGAGAGAAGGAGAGAAGGAGAGAAGGAGAGAAGAAGAGAAGGAGAGAAGGAGAGAAGGAGAGAAGGAGAGACGGAGAGAAGGAGAGAAGGAGAGAAGGAGAGAAGACGATAAGGAGAGAAGGAGAGAAGGAGAGAAGGAGAGAAGGAGAGAAGGAGAGAAGGAGAGAAGGAGAGAAGGAGAGAAGGAGAGAAGGAGAGAAGGAGAGAAGGAGAGAAGGAGAGAAGGAGAGAAGGAGAGAAGGAGAGAAGGAGAGGAGGAGAGAAGGAGAGAAGGAGAGAAGGAGAGAAGGAGAGAAGACGATAAGGAGAGAAGGAGAGAAGGGGAGAAGGAGAGAAGGCGAGAAGGAGAGAAGGAGAGAAGGAGAGAAGGAGAGAAGGAGAGAAGGAGAGAAGGAGAGAAGGAGAGAAGGAGAGAAGGAGAGAAGGAGAGAAGGAGAGAAGGAGAGAAGGAGAGAAGGAGAGAAGGAGAGAAGGAGAGAAGGAGAGAAGGAGAGAAGGAGAGAAGGAGAGAAGGAGAGAAGGAGAGAAGGAGAGAAGGAGAGAAGGAGAGAAGGAGAGAAGGAGAGAAGGAGAGAAGGAGAGAAGGAGAGAAGGAGAGAAGGAGAGAAAGAGAGAAGGAGAGAAGGAGAGAAGGAGAGAAGGAGAGAAGACGACGAGGAGATAAGGAGAGAAGGAGATAAGGAGAGAAGGAGAGAAGACGACAAGGAGAGAAGGAGAGAGAGAGAGAGAGAGAGAGAAAGGGCGCGATAGTGAATGAGCCAAAGACCCTCGAAGAGGGGGAGGAGTGGGAAAAGAAAGAGTTAAAGATTGTCTGGAGGGGGAGTGTATGGAGAGGGGGAGGGGGTCAGAGTATAGTTTTCGGGGAGCCACGGAGCCTAATGTATGCCAGTAGGCTATCACGGTGGTCTGCGGCACGGTGTGGGTGGTCTGCGTCCTCCTCTCGCCATCAGGCACTCCCCTATGCTATCCTCAATGTTAAGCTACACACATATATACATTTAAAAATATATGTGTATGTATTTACAGATACATGGAGATTTTAACGCGCTATGCTTCTGCTTTTTGCCACACGTACATTATTTTTGCGCACATTTAAAAACAGCGCCACTTCGCGCGCGACACTCTTTACTCTTGTGTGTATACGCATATATATATATATATATTCATGTGTATGTATAGATATATAGATTATGTGCGTATGTATATTAGTAATATACAAGTTCCATAAGTTTCGCGTTCGTTTACGTCACTCGACGTCTCGGAGAAGTGACAGTCTGTTCCGAGATTTTCTCACGAGTGAAATACGCATTTGCATGTAATAGTTGCGGCTTCGTTGTTTGGTATTCTGGTCTAGAGACAAATGTTGAGTGCTTTGTTGAGGTCGTTAAAAAATCATTTATTTTTAACATAATTTTTTGTGTACAATACATTTATTCATATTTTGACAATGAACAAAAATCATTTCGTAAAATGGCGGCTGTCTGAACAAAAAAAGGTATTTTTTTACCCTTTTTTCATAGTTTTGAATTTTTTTACAATAGTAAAAAAAAACATTTTGATACAAAATTGGTAGAGGCGATAGAGAGTTACGCATTGAAGATCGGTAAAACAATTGAAGTAAATCGGTTGAGTGGGACTCGAGATATCATGTCAGACGTGTTGAGAAAAGTAGTTTTGAGGAAAAACGTCTGCTCCGACGTGAATGGCGCAGTGGCTGCGTCACTAAAATAGCTATAACTCCGTAAATTATTGGAATTGAAAATTTTCCTTCCGAGGATATGTTCTTTAAGATCTAAACTGTAAGAATATGCAGGAAAAATTGATTTTTTTCAAATTCTAAACCACAATACCCCCTTAAAGTTCGGCTCCGACGTGACGGGCATAGTTGCTGCATGCGTCACTAAAATAGCTATAATGACGTAAATTATTGGAATTAACAATTTTATTTCGAGGATATATTCATAAAGATCTAAACTGTAAGAACATGTTAAACAATTGATTTTTTCAAAATTCCAGAACAGAACACCCCCTTAAAGTTACGCTCCGACGTGACATAGTTGCTGCGTCACTAAAATAGCTATAACTCAGTAAATTATTGGAATTGCAAAATTTCTTCTCGATCATATATTCTTAAAGGTCTAAACTTTTGTAAACTAAACTATTAAAAAATCTTAAAAATTAACAGATATAGATATTATCTTAACTAACGATTACAAAACAATTCTCTTCGTAGTCGTATTAATAGGTGAAGGATTACTTGAAAATGAAAAAAGAAAAATATCAATATCTATACAAAAGTAGCTCTGGTTACACGTAGCCTTTTTTCAATTATTTGCAAATTGGCGACAAATTGAAATTTATTTAATTTTTAAGGCCCTGTTTTTTCACTCAAACAAGTATTAAAAATAGTAATTATAAAATTTTTCGAAATCTCCTACGAAAAAAAAAATCGAATATCGTCTCATAAGGTTTCGAGTATTCGCTGGGACAAGGTTGAAGAAGTCATTTCGAGAAAAAAGCTTTTAAAATTTTCTTCCTGCGCGTTTAAAGCTTCGACCTTCTCTCACTAAGCTGACTATAACTCAATTTTCACATTTGAAAGAATTCAAAATTTTCCCCACATGTTTTTGAAAATATAAACTCCAAAGAAATGCAAAAAAAATAGATTTTACAATCACTTTCCTTTTAATGGTATAAATCCATGGATTTTTCGAATATATACTTTAAATAATAATTAAATAATTGTTAATTTTTACAATGACTTTCCTTTTAATGGTATAAATCCATCGAATTTCAAAATATTCTAGAAAAATGCAAAAAAAACTTTACACTAGTTTTCCTCCTTACTGAATCATTCTGAATTTCTTAATTGACGATAAATTTTTCATAATATAATTGATCTGAGGCTTCGATCGCGCTAAAACAAAATTTGAAAATTGTCAAAAGCCTCTGCAAGACAAACATCGCGAATACAAACGATCTCAAAATGTCTTGCTCGGCTATCACACACCCAGAAAAAAGATCTTGTACTTTTAACTAAATCTTAGTCAAGCCAAATAAATTTTTTTATATCACTCAGTACAATAATAGACGCTTTTACGTCCGCAAGCGGACGTGAAAACGTCCATATTGCACCTCCTGATGTAAAATATCGTACATCACTCGGCGTCAAAACATTTTCTGACTCGTGTGATTGGAGGACTCGCCTTCGGCACGTCCTGCAAACTCACACTCATCAGAAAATGTTTTTACGTCCTCGTGATATAATGTACTATTATAGTTGTAGGCCGGCCTAATACAACTCGTTTCATGCCAACGAATTTTTTTTTTGAATGACCTAATAGGAAAATATATTGCGATCTATAAATTTTTATTTAATTTAAATAAATATTTTTTCAAACTGAACAAATATGTATTTAAATGAAATAATTGTTTTTTTAAATATTTATTCAA
Organism: Alloplasta piceator; assembly: GCA_946863875.1. Classification (NCBI taxonomy): domain Eukaryota; kingdom Metazoa; phylum Arthropoda; class Insecta; order Hymenoptera; family Ichneumonidae; genus Alloplasta; species Alloplasta piceator. Next base: position 16,892,993 of record OX333080.1, read on the forward strand.
TATATATTTTTAAACATTTCAATCTTTGAATGTATAGCTACACAAGTCTACAATTTCGCAAAGCTTCGTCTTTTCTTTAACAGAAGGTAAAAGAAAAAAGACCCTTTTTATGGGAAACCTTTTCGGGGATTCGACCATCTTGCGTTTCGCCGCAATGTTCAATGTATTAAACATCCGTACTGAAAATTATGGATATCAAACACAGACGAGCTTGGAAAGGTTATAGGCGTCGAGAGGCAGGTTCGCTTGTGCGAGAGGGAGCCACCTGGCGGATTTTTGGGGAACTGACAAATCTGCAGATATGATCGGACGAGATTACGGATGAATAGGTATTTAGTAACAACGAATAGAATTTTTCTTCAACGCCTGTTTTTCGATGTCAGTGAATTCAAATAAATAAATATAGTTGAAGTAAACATCACCCAAACTTGGATGGAAAGAAAATTTTCTTTGAAGTAACTAAAAAATGATCAAATAAACGATTATAGTATCTACGACTAGATCTTTTTTCTGGGTGTATATAAACGATATTTATAACGTACACAGTGAGAGGTAAAGGGAAAACCGGTCACTCGATCAGACTCTGCGAGCACGAAGACGATACGACGAAGCGATAGAGTGCAGGGAGGGAAAGAAAGAGGGAAAGGAGGGAGGGCGAGAGAAGTGCGTTACGAGTATGTGCCTCTTTCTCGTTGCGTTCGCGTCCAGGCCAATTTGTTGGGACATATATGCCCGCCCTTCCGTTTGCTCGTGCCGATTCCCCTCGATGCGTGCACCGAGAAGAGCGCACACTCAACGGGGAACACGATCAAAAAATAAAAAAATAAAACGACTGAAAATTATCGAAAACATAAATTGCATCGATGAGCGTTCTTGAAGGAATTTAATGGGCGATTTTTTAATCTGCTTCTCTCCTTAATGGATTATTAGTTATTAGCGATAATAAGCATCAATGCTTTTGTGTGTGCGCTAGACCCAGAAAAAAGATCCAGTCGATTTAACTGAATCCTGCTTAAGCAGGATTTAATTAAAATAAATAATTAATTTAATTAAACAAAATATTTGGATTAATACAAATAATTTTTTTAAATTGTTATAATAGTAATAATAATAATAATTCATTAACTGTTCAAAAATAATTGATTTCGCCATATTCAACGTTACATTTGTTAACATTTAACAAATCCTGATGGTACTTTGTTTTCTCACGTCAGTGGAGAGTGAAGTTCGTTTGTGCGAGAGCATCCGCCTGGAAACCACCTGGCGGATGTTTGAGTTACTGACAAATATGATCGAGTGACGATTAAACACAAACATTTATTTTATTCAACTGTGTATTTTTTTTTGGCGAATAAAAAATATGGATATGATTTATACAGTGCAAATATCGAATCGACGCATCTTTTAATAAGTTACATCTGTTGAGGACAAATGCATAATTATATTTGAAACGAATAGAAAATGTTTTATTTAAGAAAAGGTATAGTTGATTCTAATAAAAAATATTGAACTAACGAGTTTAGTAAGTTCAACTAGATCTAGGTACATATTTAGCAGAGCTGGGCAAAGTACCGGAAAGTACTTCAAGTACAAAGTGCAAAGTACCGTAAGTACTTGAAGTATCGAGTGCCGGCAGTACTTGAAGTATCGAGTGCTGGCAGTACTTGAAGTGCTACGTACTTATTACTTGAAGTACTTAAGATTTGAAGTACTTGAAGTAGAAGTACTTGAAAAATCAAGTATCAAGTATCAAGTACTTTTCAAGTTTTCAGGTATATCTCGTAAGTTCTAGTACTTAAATTTCATTTCTTATTTTTATTTCATTTTTATTCGAGTACTTTTTGTATAAAAACATGTTTTTACCTTGTGCAATACACTGAGATTAGGATGAGGCAGATTGAAACAGAAGTGTTTAAACAAAGAATTTAAAATAATTCAAAGATAGCGTTGACGATTGTAATTATACGATTTATTTTGATACACGTTTGAAAAATATTAAATAAAGAATATAATAAATGGATTGTTAAAACTACTCCAACTTCATATTCGTCTTCAATAAACAGTCGTAAGTGACAGTTGAGGGACAGTATGCTGAAACGTCACGAAATATTATTTTCAATGACAGATTCAAAGGCTTTGTACACGCAACCATCAACAAGACACATTCAAAAGTACTTGAAGTACAGAAAAGAATTTGAAATTTTTAGTACAATACTTTAAGTACAGGCTAAGTAGTTGAAAATTAAAGTACAATACTTGAAGTACTTTTAAGTAATTGAATATTTAAGCACAATACTTAAAGAACTTTTTAAGTAATTGAAAGTTTAAGTACAATACTTGAAGAACCTTTTAAGTACTTGAAAATTCAAGTACAGTACTAAAAGTACTTTTCAAGTAATTGAAAATTTAAGTACAATACTTGAAGAACTATTTAAGTACTTGAAAATTTAAGTACAATACTCGAAGTACTTTTTGAGTATTTGAAAATTCAAGTACAATACTCGAAGTACTTTTTAAGTACTTGAAAATTGAAGTACAATACTCGAAGCACTTTTTAAGTACTTGACAATTGAAGTATAATACTTGAAGTACTTCTTAAGTACTTGCACATTTAAGTACAATACTCGAAGTACTTCTTAAGTACTTGACAATTGAAGTACAATACTTAAAGTACTTTTTGAGTACTTGAAAATTTAAGTACAATACTCAAAGTACTTTTTAAGTAATTGAAAATTTAAGTACAATACTCGAAGAATTTTTTAAGTACTTGAAAATTTAAGTACAATACTCGAAGTACTTTTTAAGTATTTAAAAATTTAAGTACAATACTCGAAGTACTTTTTAAGTACTTGAAAATTTAAGTACAATACTCGAAGCACCTTTTAAGTACTTGACAATTGAAGTACAATACTTGAAGTACTTTTTAAGTACTTGCACATTTAAGTACAATACTCGAAGTACTTCTTAAGTACTTGACAATTGAAGTACAATACTTGAAGTACTTTTTGAGTACTTGAAAATTCAAGTACAATACTCAAAGTACTTTTTAAGTAATTGAAAATTTAAGTACAATACTCGAAGAATTTTTTAAGTACTTGAAAATTTAAGTACAATACCCGAAGTACTTTTTAAGTATTTAAAAATTTAAGTACAATACTCGAAGTACTTTTTAAGTACTTGAAAATTTAAGTACAATACTCGAAGTACTTTTTAAGTACTTGATAATTGACGTAAAATACTTGAAGTACTTTTCAAGTATATGCAAATTTAAGTACAATACTCGAAGTCCGTTTTAAGTATTTGAAAATTTAAGTACAATACTCGAAGTACTTTTTCAGTACTTGAAAATTGAAGTACAACAGTTGAAGTACTTTTTAAGTACTTGAAAATTTAAGTACAAAACTTGAAGAACTTTTTAAGTACTTCAAGTACATCGCAAGTGCCAGGTACTTCAAGTACTGTCCAGCTCTGCTTAAAAATGATCAAATGAATGATCATGGTACCTACGACTAGATATTTTTTCTGGATGTAGAAAATCCACTTCGTAGTTAAGGTCAGGGTAAACTCTCTCTATCTTCTTCCCTCCCACTCCCTCCCCGCCCGCCGGGCTTTTAATATTAATATGCTTGAGGACAAATTAGCCGGTTGATTGCACGATTTAATTACAAGCTTTTCGTCTCTCTTTCTCACTGTATTCGCATCTTTCAAAAGTGATTCACACATGTGTAGGACCCTCGATCTCCCGTCTTTTTCATTGTGTCCTTTTTCAACCTCTTGAGGCAGCATTATACAAGAGCTGCCGAGAGAAGCGCGGTATCACCGAGGAGAGTATTACACAGCAGACCAAGGAAGAAGAGAGAAACTCTTTCTTGGGAGAGGAGGGTAACGTTTGCCGCTGCTCGAGTTGTGTTTGTGTGCGTTCTGGCCCTGCTGTCGACTCGACGGTATTAAAACGTTGACTTCTTTATTAACGTGGACGTCACACGCACACAGACACACAATTCCATATACACAATGCTCATAGTGTGTGCATATCGCCGTTTATATCCACATTAGTGCTCAATACCAAGAGAGTCGGTCTGCCCGAGTCTGACTGGATTTCCCATATCGCATCCTCTGGCGATAGTCTCCAACTTATTTTACACAGACTGTCTAAAAAAAAAAATCCTACTATTTTTTTCCATTCGTTCGTGTACTCATACGTGTGGGTTCGGTTTGCAAAACGTCGTTGCGATTCGAATTTTATCGCCGGAAGAATTTTTTTTCCCACACTCAATTCGCTACTGATCTCCCATTTTTGGGGCAAAAACGATGGGAACGAAATTATCCTTTTTTTTATCTTAAGAAAGTCATTGTAATTTTTTTCGAAATACCGGTGTTTGACGTTGAAAGAAACTTGAGAGACAAGTTGAAAAAAATAAAATAAAAGGCAAGTCTCCTTTTAACCTCGTGGCTGATCGGAGCCCCGGTTCGAGGAACTTTGAGGCATGAGACACGCGTGTATGAGTCTGCCCGTAGCAGCAGCAGCATCAGAGAGATGAGAGGATGGAAAAATATAACGGGAGAGGGAGAGAGAAAGAGAGAAACCGGGTGGGATCGTGATGAAGACGTTTCTCTAGGTTAAGGGAAGTTTGACGTTTTTATGGGTCAGGCTCTCAGCTCCTCTTTTTTTTCCTCTTCGCCCCTCTCCCTCATCATTTTTTCCTCTCTTTCTCTCTCTTTCTCTCTCTCTCTCTCTCTCTCTCTCTCTCTCTCTCTCTCTCGTCTTCAACATCGGCAGAGTGTAACGCTTGTCCGCTCTCTCTCGCTTGTATACATGCGCGTGTCCCTCATCCTCGTCTTTGGCGGGCTTGAACCAAGACCCACGGAGCCTACATAGAATCTGATCTGGTGCGCACGCATAAGGCCCCAGAGCTCTCCTTCTTCTTCTTCTTCTTCTTCTTGGTTCTTCGTCCCCTCCTCCGTGGAGACGTCATTGACGGGTCTATCATCTTACTAATTCCTTAATGGGAGATATTCGAGCTTTACGGACGATCCGCTGCTGCTGCTGCTCGTTTTCTTTCTCCTACATCACTATATTTATATGTGTATGTCCACATCGATAATATCTATCCCATCGATAATACTTTCGCTAACCATTTTTTTATCGTCCTCCGACCGTCCTCGTGACTCTCCAACGAAAAAACTTTGAAATATTTTCGTTTGAACGCCTCTTTTCAACGTCCCCAACGAAAAACACTCAGCGATGGTTTTATGGACGCTCTCGTATACGAAATTAACGAGAATTCCTTCTCTCGTTAATTCCTCCGCTAAATCGCAATGATATCTCCGATCGAGTCCACGGTTGATCGTCGAAATTTGCCATTTTTTCTTGACTTCCCCATATATGGGCATATTTGTGCACAAAATGGCTCCTCGACGTGACTCTAATCCAGTTAATGGCGAAGATATTCTCGTATTTTATCGCAAATCCACGCCTCCCGACTCTTTTTATTTTGCAAATGTACATTCTTTTTTGTTTTTACTTATCCATCCAGCGTCTTTGACGCTCATTTCTCACATTGGAGCGGAGATCTTGCTGCAAATTCTTCGCGTCGATTTGTGGCCATTGAAAGTGAGCATCGAGAAACTTTGTAATCTCTCTCGTCGTTAAATGCTCTTATTAACGTTCCTCGTGGGATAAACTTTGCCAAGAACGTTACTAATGTTAGCGATACATATATGGGTCGCTCCATGTCAAATCGACCAATGGTTGGAATTGACCCCTTTCTTTTTCCATGAAATTTGGTCAGAAGTTTTCTTTCATCATAAAATGAAGTTCTATCAAAGGAAAGAAAATTAAATTTTTTTTTTCGAAAGTTATGCAAGATTCAAAGTTTTACCAATTTTTCAAGTCTATTTTTTCAATATTTTGGAAACTATTATAGTTATGAAAAAATCGTTCTGGGTTTGTCTTAAAGAGTTTACTCGGAGCTACGAAAATAAAATATGAAAAAAAAATTTTTTTTTAATGATGAACATGGAAGATTAAAAATTTTTTTAAATCGTGCAAATCCACGATTAACATTAAATTTTTTGTTCAATTTTTTTGATACCTTGTATTGATTTTAAAAGATCCTGGAATTTTCAGAATGGTGTTTCGATTTTTTTTTACCTCTAACTAATCGTAAGTTAAGTCAAATTGAGCAATCATGTAATTTTGTAATTTTGAGCAGTAGAAATTTCAATTAATGATATACGAATTTCCATTATGTTTCTGTTTTTATATTCTTATGTCATTGAAAATTCTCCTGCTCAAAATTACAAAATTACATGATTGCTCAACTTTACTTAAGAAAAAAAAAATTTTACCTTTAAGGTAAAATCTTGAAAATTTTTTTTTCACAATAATTCGAAAATTCATATGTTTGAAAAAAAAACACCATTCTGAAAATTTCAGGATATCAGTACGAAGTATTATATTTTTAAAAAATTAAACAAAAATTTTAATGTTGATGGTGGACTTTCAGGATTTGTAAAAATTCAAAATTCTCCAAATTCATCGTTTTCAAAATTTTTTTTCGTAATATATTTTTTTTCGTAGCTACAATAGTTTGTGAGATATATAAAAAATAAACTTGAAAAATTGAAAGAATTGTGGAATTTTGGATAACTATCGAAAAAATTTTTTTTAATTTTTTTCCTTCGATAGAACTTCGTTTTGTGATAAAAGAAAACTTCTGACCGAATTTAATCGAAACTGAAAGGGGTCGATACCAACTTTTGGTCGATTTGACATGGAATGACCAATACATATAAATGACATTGCGCTTAAGGATTCCTTCTTGCTGTTACCTCGCCCAAATCACCGGGCGGTATCTCAATGACCGAAGTATCTGCGCCCCCGTTAATCGTCTTTGAATTTTTGGCTTTGCTGAAAAAGATCTCTCAGAAATATATCGCTGGATCTTTCTCTCTCGTTCGATGCGCAAACGTCACGCTTTGCCACGCGTTCTCTCTCTCTCTCTCTCTCTCCCTCTTCCTCTCTCTCTCTCTCTCCCTCTTTCTCTCTCTCTCTCTCTCTCTCTCCCTCTCTCTCCCTCTTCCTCGCTCCCTCTCCCTCTTCCCCCCTCTCTCTCTCTCCCTCGTTCTCTCTCTTCCTCTCTCATTCTGCTTCAACTCTTTTGCTCCATAATACTTTACTGGATGCTCTCTCGCGTTTGCTGACTTCTTTCGCTCTTTGCTACGTTGGTGGTCTTCGGGGATCTCTCGCTCGCGAGCGCGTGGACCGCGGTGAACTCGTTGTGTAAGCTTGTATCTGTGTTTGTATTTGTTTGCTTGTATGTGTGCGATGCTCTCGACGACTTGAACGATCGAGCGAGCTCGTTTCGTCGACTAACTCCTTTGCCCGTTTGTGGTGTGTTCTTCTCGCTCGAACGTCTCTCTCGTTGATGGTCTCCTCAGTTTCATTGCTGCTCCCTCTCGAGTTTCGTTTCTTCTTCTCGATTAAGTGCTCCCTGCTTCGAAGAGTATTCCGAGAGTCTTTGTATAAAAAAAAAAAAAATCAAAAAATAATAATAAAAACGTTTCGGTCCGGTGGCGAAAAAGATTGTACCAAGAAGAATCCAGGGAGCAAAGAGAGATTGGAGTGGAGAAACTGTCATGGCTTTGATGGATGTACGTCGTCCGAGAATGACAGTCGTCAACGCCTGATTTGAAGGACTCAAAATCGCGAATTGATGGTTAAGTCTTGAATTTTTTTATTCACACGAGTGTACTTATAAGTTAGGTTGACTTTTGGGTTGATTTTTGGCAGCGTTTATGAGGGGAAGAATCTGGTCGAATCTGGTGGAAATTAACTGTTACAAAATTTGTTGGTCCCCACACGGAACCGAGTGTCCATTGGACGTCCATCGATCATCCATAGATCCTTGACAGGTCTACATCCACGATGGACGTAGTGCGGACATACATTGAACATCCATGGTATACTTTTGATTGGACAAAATACGATGGATCACACAGGACGTATATTGTACGTCCACAACCCGTACCATTTCTTGAGCTACAAATATACACAACACGGCCATCCATGGTACGTCCATAGGTAGACATTAAAAAGCTTTTGATTCAGGATAGTAATGGAACATCCATTGGACGTTCCAGGTTCGTAAACGAAAATCATATTTGGAGGACGTCAATTGAACGTCTATCGGATGTTCCATGTAGGATTTCATATAGACGTGAACCTAGAACGTCCAATAGATGTCCAATTTTTATCCTGAATTAAAAGCTATTGAATGTCTACCTATTGACATACCATGGATGGCCGTGCTGTGGATATTTGTAGCTGAAGAAATAGTACGTGTCGTGGACATACAATATACGTCCTGTGTGATCCATCGCGTTTTGTCCAATCAAAAGCATTTGGCCTTTAGATGTACATTCAAGTATTTTGAGCAGCTACGATGTGGATACGCCGCTTGACCGTCTTATGTACGTACAAATTACGTCCCGTGTGGAAAATAGTTAGGGGAGCCCTGATAATAATCGAGGCCCGGGTCGGCTCAAAAGTGGAAACCCTAATATGATTTTCCCGGGTACAGCCTGAAAAGGCCCCGATAAGGCAATAACAGGTTTTCCCGTTTAAAATTCAATAGGGGATTAATAGGTAAATCAAGGCAGGGCCCGATCTGGATTAAATAGGGTTTCCAGTTAAAAATTCAATAGGGCGTTGATAGGGCCCGGCAGGAAATCAAGGCAGGGCCCGGTCTGGATTAAATAAGTTTTCCAGTTTAAAATTCAATAGGGCCTTGATCGGCAAATCAGGGCAGGGCACTGTCTGGATTAAATAGGGTTTCCAGTTTAAAATTCAATAGGGCCTTAAATGGTAAATCAAAGCAGGGCCCGGTCTGGATTAAATAGGTTTTCCAGTTTAAAATTCAATAGGGCCTTGATAGGGAAATCAAGGCAGGGCCCGGTTTGGTTTGAATAGGTTTCCAGTTTGAAATTCAATAGGGCCTTGATAGGTAAATCAAGGCAGGGCCTGATCTGATTTGAATAGGTTTTACAGGTTAAAATTCAATCGGGCCTTGATAGGTGAATCAAGGCAGGGCCCGGTCTGGTTTAAATAGGTTTTCCATTATATATTTAAACGAAGGCTTTATAGGTAAATTAAGCTAGAGCCCAGTCAATATATGAAGTCATTACTTCATATTACTTAAAAGGATACTTAGACAATATCAATTAAGTAATTCTATTCATTATTATTTAATAATAATAAATATTATTAATAATAATGAATATACTTAAAAATATTAATCATTATATTTACACTATATATATTTTTAAACATTTCAATCTTTCAATGTATAGCTACACATATGGAGTCTACAATTTCATAAAGCTTCGTCGTTTCTTTAAGAGGAGGCTAAATACCGACACTAACACCTCGAAATTGCCATCCAAACTTGCTCTTATACAAATGGATGGAATTGAATAAAATTTTAACAACATCATCAAAACAATGGCAGGAATGGAGGCACACTAAAAAAATTTCGAAAAACAGAAAAAAAATTTACAGATTCATTTACCACCAAGAAACTATAATTGAAAAACTTAAATTATTAAACTCTTACTGCATTTTGGGTAAAACCAAGAGTGAGGCTCCATGCAGAACGCCACGATACAAATATTGAGACGTTTTCGACATTATTTTATCAAAATGACACGCCGTAAGTTTGGATGGCGCATCAAGAGATAAATATCGATAAATTGTAGTTTTATTGAAAAACAAAATGGCGAAATGTAGTTCACATACGTGCGAGTGAGGGCAGCACCATGGATTCTGACGAGTAACCTATAATATTTACGGGGCTCGAATGAGTTCGTTGGCGTTAGCTGTAACGCATTTTAGCCTCTCAATTGACAATTAATTGTTAATTAATTTATCCCCCTCTTGATTGTCAAAATGTAATTAATTTTCATCCACGGTTGTCGGAGGAAGACTGGACGACGATGATACGTCGATAATGTAGGGGTGGAATAAAAATGGTATTTAGCCTTTTCTTAACAGAAGGGAAAAGAAAAAGACCCTTTTTTAAGGGAATCCTTTTCGAGGATTCGACCATCTTGCGTTTTGCCGCAATGTTCAATGTATTGAATATCCATACTGAAAAATAATGATATCAAACATAGACGAGCTTGGAAAGGATATAGGCGTCGAGAGGCAGGTTCGCTTGTGCGAGAGGTAGCCACCTGGCGGATTTTTGGGGTACTGACAAATCTGCAGATATGATCGGATGAGAGTACGGGTGAATAAGTATTTAGTAACAATGAATAGAATTTTTCTTCACCGCCTGTTTCTCGATGACAGGGAATTCCAATAAATAAATATAGTGGAAGTAAATATCGCCCAAAATTGGATGGAAAGAAAATTTTCTTCAACTAAAAAATAATCAAATAAACGATTATAGTACTTACGACTGGATCTTTTTTCTGAGTGTAAAAATTAATTT
>OX333080.1:16903688-16967528 GCA_946863875.1 Alloplasta piceator
ACATATCTGTGTACTTGGTTTATGAATGACTTTTTTTCTTCTTCTACCCACTCCCCACACCCTTTCTCACCCTACAAGGTCACAAAGATTCACTGCGCTCACGTTATTACCGTATTTTGCTGCTCGTCCAAAGTAGCCCCAAAAATCAACAAAGTAACCCCCAAAGTCAAAGTAGCCCCGTTTTACGGTACTTCGTTTCACAATAAAATTCTGAAAAAATTCAGCAACATTTGGCATGCCATAAACAATAATTATCAATAATATTATTTCTCAAAAGTTATTAATAAATCGTTTAACCCAATAATTATTCAACCACTTTTCGGTAAGTTCTTTTTTTAAAACAAATCGAATGCGTTGATTTTTCTGAACGCATATTAATTTTTTCAGAAATTTCTCTATATTTTGAATTATTAGAAAAAAAATATTCTGAAATACAAACAAAACATTGCCAATTTTGTATATGTTTTTGCACACAGGATTATCGTGAGCTTTAAAAAGTTTCAAATACACTAAATCAAGAAATACATAAATACAGCCATTCTAAAAATTTCAAAATGAAAATTTCAAAATAGAGATAAAATTATGAAAAAATTCATAAACGTTAAAAAAAATTACCGCATTCAATTGGTGTAAGAGAAAAAAGAACTTATCGAAAAATTGTTTAATAATTATTTGTTTAAACAATTCATTAATAACTTTCGGGCAATATTATCATCGATAACTGTTGTTTATGGCATTCCAAATGTTGCTGAATTTTTTCAGATTTCAATCGTATCACAAAGTAAGGAAATTTCAAACGAATACAATCTTTGGCTGGGACTGTAGGCAAAACATCCTTGAATAGCTCGATAATTCGTCACTTATTTTGAATCCAGATTGAAAATTCATTTTAGATACCTGAAAATCGATCTTTGTCTTGATTTGTATTTTTTTCGAGCCCAACTCCCGCTCAACAGCAGAGGGCTCGTATAAAGTAGAGTTTTGGACAGTATTTCCGGCGTGCCCGCGAAATTAAGATGTATCGCCGAATTTGGCCCGGGTAATTTGCATGTTCCGCGACGCCTACGCGCGGGCTCCTTCAGACCCAGTAAATATGGGGGGCCCACCCGTAAAGCATATCGAAAATGACGAGGAGGAAGGGGTTAAAAAGAGGGAGAAAGAACGAGAGAGAGAGAGAGAGAGAAAGAGAGAGAGAGAGAGAGAGAGAGAGAGAGAGAGAGAGAGAAAGGGGAGAAAGAGCGAGGACAAAAAACTTGTGTGGTAGCTCATTGCACCCGTTCCCGAAGGAGAGGGCGAGGGAGAATCTACCCACGAATTGTTCGTTTGATTAGTCAGCATGATTTATTCAAACTACACACACACGCAGACACACGAATGACAGATTCCCTCGGATTGATAATGATGATGATAAGCGTCGTGCGATTTAAACGGAGCAATACTCTCGTCCTGGATATATTTTTTAATGGATATATTCTCATCTGCTTGGTCCCGAAAGATTGTGTCTCTGAAATCACGGCAGATGAAGAGCCGCGCGTGCCACGTACGTGACATGAATATCCGTATAGAAATGAGTGGATGGACCTTGAACCGAGACCTCAGACCGGATCCAGAGAGCCTCTGAGGAATAAATCCAGCGAGACGAGAGGAACGAGTAAATTAGGATACAACTTGTTCGGGGAGGATACGAGTCCTCTGAGAGGCTCTCTCTCTCGCTCTCTCTCTTGGTCTTCATGTATATTATATATTATAATATACAGGGCGTTGAGCAGCTAGATAACCTGACTAGGTTCACCGTGCAGAGCGCGCCAAGACGAAAAATTAGCTTTTTTCAAAATTGCTATACGACAAAAATTAGCTTGGTTATTCATGTTTAAAGCTGACCAATGACGGCTCGAATCTAGGAGCAATGCTACTGGTGAGCCGCGTGATGGGGGTAACGGTGGGCGTGGCGGGAGAAACCCCCACCAGCGGCATTTCTCCTAGATTCTAACCGCCATTGATCAACTTTAAAAACATCAATAACTAAGCCAATTTTTATCGTACAGCATTTTTTTAAGAAAGCTAATTTCTTGTCTTGGCGTGCTCTACACGGCGAACCTAGTCAGGTTATCTAGTTGCTCAACATCCTGTATATGGAGTATTCCACGTCAAATCACGTGGTCATCGGCCTGACCCCCTCGGATTTTGATGTCCAATGAATCGTTTGGCCCAAAATATGACCTTAAATTTTTTAAAATTTTCTTTTCATTTTTTAGGGGTTGTCCGAGCTGAAAATCATTAAATCGAGGGAAAACATGAAGTGGGGCCTTTTCCAAATTAATGAAATTTTTCCACGGAAACTAGGGCCCAAGATAGATCTTTTCGTCATGATTCGATAATGGGCCAAAAATAATTACAATTTTTTAATTGTGTTTGAATAATCCGCTTTATTTCAGGTGGTCGAGGCTAATAAATTTTCGAAAAATGTTGTATCAATCTTGAACCAAGAAAAAAAAATCAAAGTTCACTAGAAAAATATTGTTGTTGTTGTTATTCTCACTACAAGAAACGATCGAAAAAAAATTATAAAAGAAAAAAATTGAAATACAAAAAAAAATAGTAATTATTTTTGGCCCATTATCGAACTATGATGAAAATATCTGTTTTGGGCCCTAGTTTTTGTGAAAAAAATTTCATTCATTTGAAAAAGGCCCCCCTTTATGTTTTCCCTTAATTTAATATTTTTTTTTGCTCGGGCAACCCCTAAAGAATGAAATAAAAATCTCTAAAAATTTGAGGTCACATTTTGGGTCAAACAAAACCCACGTTTCATTGGACATCAAAATCCGAGGGGGTCAGGCCGATGACCACGTGACTTGACGTCGAATGCCCCATACATATACATAAATATGTATGTGTTTATGTATAGAGACCTCCCGATACCAGGCTGGCATTTAATTATAATTATAGGGAAATTATATGATAATTATAGAGAAGGATCCATCCTACGCGTTATAATCGCTCTCCTTCGTTAATACGCGATCCTTCCATCTTTCTCTCTCATTGTGTCTCATTTCTTCCGATATCACGAGCACTAATTAATTTTTTTCAGACAACAGATCGAGAGGTCATTCGCAAAAGTGCAATAGAAATGGAATGAGAATAGTTTGTTTAGATTTAATTTGCCGTATGAAATATATCTAAAAATGTCCAAAAATCAGATTTTGAAAAAAATGTTCTCAGCGTGTGACACAATCATTTTAGTTGACGTTTGAAATTTTGCAAATAATTTGGGTGTCAAAGATTGTTGGTGTTGATTTTTTTTTTAATTACTCGAGCACGGAGAAAACAGTTTATTTATTGTACAGAATAAATTTAGTTGGCACTTTTATTTAAATATTCCTAAACTGTTACAAAATTATATAAACATTCGTGTTCTCATGACAAAATTTTATTTGTGCCAAAATAATTTATCAGATGTTGAAAAATATTTATTACGCCATATCCAACTTTACATTTGTTAACAGTTAACAAATCCTGGTACAAAAAATAGTACATTACATCACGAGGTGCAATATGGACGTTTTCACGTCCGCTTGCGGACGTAAAAGCGTCCATTATTGTACTGAGTGATATAAAAAGTATTGTTTTCTCAGTGAGGAGTTCAGCTTGAAAAAATTGTATATTCTTATAAATGTGAACACTTTAACTTTTGTAATTGAATTTACTACTGATTTCATTTTTTTTCAATGATAGAATAGATGACAAGAATGATCGGTATTGGAATCCAAAAAAATTGATTCGCAAGTTCAGATTAGAAAAAAATAAATCATAACAAAAATTTTGTGAATGCTCAATTTTTTGCACTTTTCCAAGTATTGGTTGAAATTAGTAAAAATGTGAGCAAATTTGGGGAAACGGAGGGGAACAAATCGGCGCAATTCAAATTCGCATATTATTTATTTATAACATTTTTCCGTTCACTAAGCATAAATTGAGAAATAGTTAAAATTGAGAAAGTTTGTAAAGGGAGATTTTAAAATGGCAAAAAAAATAAGGGCGCCAATTTGTGAGTTCCAATCAGCACCATTTTTTTTTGCTTCCACGAATAAACTTGCTTTACTCCAAAGATATTATTAATTTACTAAATAATACTATAAAACAAATAAGCACGAGTAAACAAATAAATGCAACAAAAATTGACAAAAAAATTAACTACAATTTTTTTACAACACATTTGGTCAAACATTTTATTATTATTATTTATTCATCAAATCATTATTAACATGTTTTTTCAAAGAAAGTTGCTTTAATGAGGGATCTCTCAATTAGCATATTTCAGCGAAACGAGTCTCACGATTGAGATGCACACGCCTAATGAACTTTTAATAACTTTGGGGAAAAAATATTCCCTCTTCCGGTGATCAATTTTTTGTGCCAAGTCTGCTGCCAAAAAAGATAAGAAAATAAGAGTATACTTCTATGCATATTAAACAGCGAGGTTTTTTTGATTCAACCAAACTCGATGAACTTTGATGCAGGGAAAAAACAATGTACCAGGATTTGTTAACTGTTAACAAATTTAAATTGAAATTTAAACAAATTTGAATATAGCCAAATCAATTATTTTTAACAGTTGATTAATTAATCAAATATTTTTTAACAGCTAATAAATTATTTGGACATAAATAAAATATTTCTTAACGACTAACAAATTTTTTATCAGTTAAGGAATATTTAAGTAAAAGTGCCAATTGAATATAAATAACTACCACGATTTGTTAACTGTTGACAAATAAAAATTTAAGGTTAATCAAATTTGAAAATGGCGAAATCAACTATTTTTTAACAGTTAATAATTAAATAAATATTTTCGAACAGTCAAGGAATATTTGAGTAAAAGTGCCAACTAAATATATTTCTTTACTAAAAATAAACTGTTTTCTAAATATGTAAAAATAATCATTTGCGACGAAAAAAATCCTCAAAAAAAAAAAGAAAAATTTATTGGAGCATTTTCTAACTGGGCGGAATCGATTATGAATAATTTCGCGAATGAGCGCATATTTTTGTATACTTTAATACAATCGAGAACGTTTCGAGGGAGAACGTTCATCACTTTTATCCTTGATTTATCGTTTATGTAGACTCGAGAGTAGTGGAAAAGTCAACCCGAATACGACCTCCCGATAGGTGGATCTTCCTGCTTTAATTGGCCGATTTCTCTCTCTCTCTCTCTCTCTCCCTCTCACTATCTTTTTCTCTCTAGTCGTTATATGTACGGTAGCTGGTACCTGACGATCGTCGGAGAGACTCGATTTCATATATAGCCTCGAGGAGAGCACGCGGTTTATAACATCCCATTGCACGTCGATATAATACTATATATATGGGGTATTCCCGCTCAACGGGACCTCCTTTTAGGCCGACCTCTTTCGATTTTCTTGAAACTCGAGTATGTTTTAGTGTTACCTGAAAGTATATTGTACACCAATTTTCAGATCTCTAACTATAATACCCTTTGGAATATACCAAAAGTTATATTTCCAACTTTTTGCGTATTCGGCGCTTCGGAGCTTTGGCACGGCGCGAAATAAAATTGAAAAAATTCTTTGACAATAGCTTTTGATCGGAAATTTCCTGCATTTTTCGAAAAAAATATCAGCGATTCCGAAAAAAAACGAATTCAATTTAATTTCGGCCAAAAACCGAAAAAATTGATTTACAAAAATAGAGCATAATTTAATTCGGCGGAACAATTTTTTTCATATTTTGTATATATCTGAGAAGTCACGACATAAATTTCAAGTTGGAACTCACATCCGTTTACCAATGCCAAGTCTTTTAGTAGGATAAAAATTCTTAAATATCGCGTTTTTCGTATTCAACAGTTCCCTGATGTATTATATAGCGTTTTCTTAACGAATTTTGAATTCAGTAAATTTATTAAATTCATTGAATTAAATTTATTAAATAATAAAGTTTATTCGATTTATTTAATTAAATTAATGAAATTAAATTTATTAAATCAAATTTATTAAATTTTGAATTTCATAAATTTATAAAATTCGAAATTTGTTAAAAAAACTATATAATATATCAGAGAACTGTTTAATACGAAAAACGCAATATTTAAGAATTTTTATTCTACTAAAAAGCTTGGCATTAGTAAACGGATGCGAGTTCCAACTTGAAATTTATATCGTGACTTCGCAGATATATACAAAACATGAAAAAAATTGTCTCGCTGAATTAAATTATGCTCGTTTTTTGTAAATCAATTTTTTCGGTTTTTGGCCGAAATTCAAATGAATTCATTTTTTTTCGGATTTGCTGATATTTTTTTCGAAAAGCGCAGGACATTTCCGATCGAAAGCTATTGTTAAAGAATTTTTTCAATTTTATTTCGCGCCGTGCTAAAGCTCCGAAGCGCTGAATACGCAAAAAGTTTGAAATATAACTTTTGGTATATTCCAAAGAGTATTATGGATAGAGATCTGAAAATTGGTGTACAATATACTTTCAGGCAACACTAAAACATACTCGAGTTTCAAGAAAATCGAATGAGGTCGGCCTAAAAGGGGGTCTCGTTGAGCGGGAATACCTCATATATATATTTATATATCTATATATGTAACTTACATTGGTATAATAATAATCGTTCGCGTGCAACGTTCCTATATCTCGTGTACGTGCGTGGTACAGGCTGCAAGAATATTGCTTCTGGGCCTCCGCCGAGTAAATGCAGCATTACCCAAGACTCAATGTGAGCAAGAAACGAATATAGATCTATATAAATGAGAAACGGCATGAATATCGTCGATTTTCAAAGAATTCACAAAAATAGCTCATAATAGGAGACTATTAATTAGCAGTGACTGATACCGATGATAATTAAGCCTCTGCACAGTAAAAAAAATGAAGAATCCATTTTTATTTATTTTAACCCTTACTTGACATACTGGGGTACAAAATACCCCAGACCTGAATTTCCTTAATTTTAAGTACCTGAATTTAAAAAAACAGGACCTACAGTGACATCTGTCATCAGTTCGAGGATGACCCAGCTTATAGCATCACTTTAAAACAATAAGTTTTCATGGAGTAGACGTCCAAAGTCGTGTGGTCTGCAGTGTGTCAGTAAGGTCAAGTGCGAAAATTTTGTGCGAATTTGTTTCCTATTATATTTACTACTGCAATTTTTTTTCTCGCAGTGCTATACATTAAACAAACTTAGTGAATTTTTTATTATTGTTTTCGTGAAAGTTGTCATTTTTTCAGTTTTTTTGGATATTAAAATTTTTTTATCATGGTTAACTTTAATATTTTACTATAAATCCTGTATAACTTAGGGAAGTAACCTCTTAAGAAGTTTTAAAAAAATGTGCAAGTTTAAATATTAAGTGGTATATTTTTTATAAGAAATTTTGTCTCTGGGGTACAAACGACCCCAGTGTACTTTATTCTGCAGAAGTGTATCAAGTAAGAGTTAAATCATGTTCTGCACATTTGACTTTCTTTGTATGGATGATTAGTGGACCAAGAAATTGGCAGTTCCAAAGGATTGAGCAGCAAAGTTGTCATTTAGTTTAGCGAGGATCGATAAAATGCTTCAATTTACCCCACACAACAATAATACGTCCCAACCCCAAGTACGTCTTTCGGGCACCACGTCATTTGTGCCGTGATGGTAATGGGATGGTTCCATGGGATTCCCATAGGCTCTAAAGTGTCCGCAGTGATTACCGAAATGGGATCGTCCCATTGTCGTCCCGGGATGTCTTCGGGACGTCTCTTGGACTGCAAACACAGCAGAGTGGAGATATCGATAAGATATTATCAAGACTTCTTAAAGACGTCACCAAGATATTCTAGAATTATTAGTCACAGCAATAATACGTCCCAAGTACGTCTTTCGGACATCACGTCAATTGACTCAATTGTCTCATGATGGTAATGGGATGGTCCCATGGGATTCCCATGGGCTCTGAAATGTCCGCAGTGATTACCGCAATAGGATGGTCCCACTGCCATCCCGGGATGTCTTTGGGATGTCTTCGGGACGTCTCTTGGACTGCCAACACAGCAGTGGATAATTGTTTTTATTTTGATTTGATATTAATTAACTTCAATTAATTAATTAAATTTCAGTAAAATGGGTACAGTATACAGAGGGAGACAGCAAGTACTTCTTTTAATATGGCCTCTTTTGAGGTCTGACTCCTTTCGGTGTCAAATGTCCGTGTTCACGCTCGGCTATATAAGCATTCTATTTGCATGATCCGTATGCGAGAGCCTTTGCCATCTCGCGGCGAGTCTGGAACTAACGCCGTGGAATGGCTGACCTCCCATAGACATCTGTGGGAGAGTCCGCTGGGATCATCTACGTACGGTTACGGCAGGATATCCTCAAGACATCCCATATTAATCTCGCGTAGAACAATGTCTTACCAGTACCTCCCAGAGACATCTCTAAGAGAGTGCGCTGGGATCGTCGAAACACGGTTACGACAGGATATCCTCAAGACATCCCATATTAATCTCGCGTAGAACAATGTCTTACCGGTACCTCCCAGAGACATCTCTAAGAGAATACGCTGGGATCGTCAAAACACGGTTACGATAGGATTTCCGCAAGACATCCTATATTAATCTCCAGTAGACCAATGTCCTATTAGTACCCCCTACAGACATCTACAAGACAGTGTGGTACGATCGTCTACACACGGTCACGGCAGGATATCCTCAAGACATCCTATATTAATCTCGGATAGAACAATGTCTCATCAGTACCTCCCACAGACGTCTATCAGAGAGTGCGTTGGGATCGTCCAATTACGGTTGCGACAGGATATCCTCAAGATATCCTATATTAATCTCGAGTAGAACGGAATCCTACCGGTACCTCTCAGAGACATCTCTAAGAGAGTGCGCTGGGATCGTCTCAACACGGTTGCAACAGGATATCCTCGAGACATCCTATATTAATCTCGAGTAGACCAATGTCCTACTAGTACCTCCCACAGACATCTACAAGACAGTGCGGTACGGTCGTCTACACACGGTGACGGCAGGATATCCACGAGACATCCCATATTAATCTCGGGTAGAACAATGTCCTACCGGTACCTTCCAGAGACATCTATAAGAGAGTGCACTGGGATCGTTTAAACACGATTGCGACAGGATATCCTCCAGACATCCTATATTAATCACGAGTAGACCAATGTCTTACTAGTACCTTCCACAGCCATCTACAAGAGAGTGCGGTACGATCGCCTACACACGGTGATGGCAGGATATCCTCAAGACATCCTATATTAATCTTAAGTAGAACAATGTCCTACCACTACCTCCCACAGACGTCTATAAGACGTCTGTGGGAGGGTTGTTGGGATCGTCTAATTACGGTTGCGACAGGATATCTTACAAGACATCCAATATTAATCCCGGGTAGAACAATATCTTACTGGTTCCTCCCATAGACGTTCATAAGACGTACTATCTTGGCAGGATACGAATGGGACTATATCGGGATGGTCCCGGGATCAATTTTGCTGTGTAGACGTCAAATCCAAATTTTTTCAATGACGACAATGATTGTCAAAATTTGGTGATTGCCTATTTTTTCACCATCGCTAAAATAAACATACTCCTTTGTAAAATAGACTCAACCCACAATGTGGAAAATTAAGGGGCTTCAAGAAAATTTCTAATTGACACAATTTTTATCTCTTTGGCGAAAGAAATTTTTTTAATAATAATGTAGCAAGAAAACATCCCCTAATAAAATCGAGTCGTTAAAACACCCCCTTCTGCGTATCGAACGCGCGTTATATTAACACATTAGAAACGCTCGCGTGTCAAGGCTCGGTGAGGGATGCGAGTAGCAATGAGCGCAAAAGCTAGTGACCAAAAGGGTGGGATTTGAAGTCGGAATGTTCGGGGTGGAAATGCAGACAGAGGCCAAATATGCGAGACACATATGAAGAGAGAGAGAGAGAGAGAGAGAGAGAGAGAGGGAGGGAAAGAGAGAGAGAGAGAGAGAGAGAGAGAGAGAGAGAGAGAGAGAGAGAGAGAGAGAGAGAGAGAGAGAGCGAGAGAGAGAGGGAAAAAAGAAAGGGGCTAGAAATTTCAAACCCTCTCGGCTCTTTGGGGGAGTATGTTCATCGTCAAATCAAAGAGAGAGGGTTGCTTGTACGTGAGACGTCTTTTCGACACTGCCAAAACAAAATGCAAACACGACATGGCTCACCATACTCTTCAATAATCGTCGCTTCTCTCTTTGCAGAAACCCCTCTCATTGAATTTCACTTTTAAGCTCGGGCCGAGGGAATAGGCTTGAAAAATCCTGCGATCACTTATTCGCCAAATTGAAATTCGTAGTCAAAGTCAAATGAGACGAATCGTGTCGCAATGGCAAAAGAGCGAACAAATTGCCGACAATCAAAGATGCAATAAAATTCGGGTTTATTTTTTTTTTCTTTTTTACACCTATTGCTTATTTTTATTCAGTTGTATGTGTTATTTACAAAACGATTGCGCAAGGTGAAAGGTACGGCCAAGTTACTCCTATCGGATTGCCAAGAGCCCAGAGGCTTAATAGTCCAGAGCGATAGTCCATGGGAATTGAGAACAGAGTTTGTATTTTTTGTTTGCCCCCTTTCTTGATTTTATTACCCTCATTACGATGCTTTTTGGCCCCTATTTCGACGGTCTTCATTTTTGTGGATTTAGTTTATGATTTTTTCAACAATCGTACTCGAAATACATTAACTTTTTTGGATTTTTTCTTGTTATGTCATAAACAAAAGCACTCACATCAATGAATGGTCTTGTAAATACCAAAACTTGCCATCACTCAAAACCAGCAAAATTATTGAAAGTAATCGTCCTGTTGTGATTCATTTATAAATACAATTAAATGAATAATAATAAATAAAATTACTTTATGGAAACTAGATGGTCGAGAATTGAATTTCCATTCTTATAGTTTATTATAAAATTCAGGTCGTCTCAATTTTTTGGAATTTGGTGTGTGACAGATGTATTACCTTAATTTTTTGACACATAACAGATATTGTAATCGTAACAAAAACATAATTTTTAATTGAAAAAAAAACATTTCGCATTTCTCAACTTGCTAGAATAAAAAAAGGCATCCATGTAGATAATTTAATCTGCGAAATATGACTCCATGAATTTCTGTGTAAAATTGTGGACTTAGAGGATTTTGAGCGTTTTATCAAGCTCGATAAATAAAAATATTTTTACCATTTTTTTTTTTTTACAAAATATTATTTATTAATATTTTGACAATAAACAAAAAAAATTTCGAGAAAATAAATGAAAATTAAATAATAAGTTATTAGCTGGCAAAATTGGGGCCAAAAAAGGGGTTTGCTGGTGCACACGATCGCAACCCTTTCAGTGATTCGATACAAAATTTTAAGAAAGATTCTTAATTAGTAAGAATGTCGTTATGGTCCCTACTTCAGAGTAAACGTTTTTCGACAATTTTTTCCCTCCGGGGAAAAAAGAACCGAACTCGTCTGGCCCTAGATGCACAAAATACTATTATTTGTATGAATATTATCAATATTCGTCAATATTATCATGAAATATTATAATAAGGGTTGATTTAAAAAATCAAAAAAATCGCCATAATTCCACAATTGTAAAAAAAAATCATAAACCAAATTTGAAAGGTTAGGGTCAGATGTTGGTTAAATCGATACGGAATAATCCATACTATATATGGGGCATTCCACGTCAAATCATGCGGTCATCGCCTGACCCTCTCGGATTTTGATGTCCAATGAATTATGGGTTCCGATTGGCCCAAAATATGACCTCAAATTTTTAGAAATTTTTATTTCATTTTTTAGGGGTTGCCCGAGTGAAAAATCATTAAATTGAGGAAAAACACAAAGAGGGGCCTTTTTTAAATTATTGATTTTTTTTTCAAAGAAACTAGGGCCCAAAACAGAAATTTTCGTCATAGTCCGATAATGGGACAAAAATAATTACTATTTTTTATTTAAATTATAATTACTATTTTTTAAATTTTTAAAAAATTTATCTGGTTTTTTCGAGGCCGTCGAGGCTAATAATAAAAAATTGTCGTTTCACTCTTACACCAAGAAAATATTTTTGTCGTTGTTATTCTCACTACAAGAAACAATTATAATAGAAAATTATAAAAATAAATAAATTAAAATACAAAAAAAAAAATAGTAATTATTTTTGTCCCATTTTCGAACTATGACGAAAATTTCTGTTTTGGATCCTAGTTTCTGTGAAAAAAATTTCAATATGTTAAAAAAGGCCCCTCTTTGTGTTTTCCATCAATTAAATGATTTTTCGCTCGGGCAAGCCCTAAAAAATGAAATCAAAATTTCTAAAAATTTGAGGTCATATTTTGGGCCAAACGAAACTCACAATTCATTGGACATCAAAATCCGAGGGGGTCAGGCCGATGACCGCGTGATTTGACGTGGAATGCCCCATATATATATTTAATAGGGTGTGCCGAAAAAATCGAAATTTTTTTTCCGGTTGCATCCACCAGAAAAAGGTGAATTTTTGCAAGGAACGGTGGTCCAAATTTTGAATTGAGTCAACCGTATCATGTGGGGTATCGTATGAAAGGGCTTCATTGGCACAAGCTTAAACAGGTACCTACAAATTTGTACGGAACCCTCGGTGGGCGAGTCCGACTCGCACTTGTCCGGTTTTTTACCTTAATTCACCTTTTTTTAGTGGTTGCAACCAAAAAAAAATATCGATTTTTTTCCGCACCCCCTAATATATAACATTGGCTGAGCACCACTTTCGGCCACACAAATACTCCTCGGTGGCTCCAATTAAGCGGCCAACATTAATTTCAACCACCCGGTCCGACCCAACGCGTTTATCTCCTTCTCTCTTCCACGTTTTTTATCGTCCTCGCTCGCTCTCACTCTTTTTCTACACGATCGACAAGCTGATCTCTCCTCGTCTCGCTCCTTATAACCTCCTCTCGATCCTCGATCTTTTTTCAGTGTTCAAAAAAAAAAAAAAAAAATCGGTAATACACGACAGTTGATATATTTTCGTTCAATCATATTTCATTATTATAGATTCTTAATGATGAAATTTGATGAATTATACCGAGGCAATAAATCCATTGTTGGTTTTTACTCATTGGCGTTATTTCTTCGTGGGCGTTGATGGATAAATGATCCGCAAAAAAAGGCCCCTGCGGAAGGATTGATGTAGGTGGATTTTTTTTTGCAAAAAATGGAAAAAAACGGGGGTAAGAAAAAGAAATGCACGATCGACCTATATAATAGAGATTGTCCAGTGTATGATGAGAAATTTCGTTGATCCTTCTGCTCGTAAAATGATCTCACGAAATCACGTGGATAGAAAGGTGAATATATACGCAGTCGAGAGTCGTGAAAGATACTAATAGGTGTGTTATGTTTTTGGTGGATTGAGGGAGCTCTCTAATGAGCCACTCGACCGCGTCACTCTTCGGATACATTTGCCTCTCTCCGCGAAATACTTTGATAATTAATTCTTTTTTTTCTCTCTATACAATCTTCCTTTCTACTGGAGATATTTGGCATTTTTTTCCCTCCACTTTTTGGGCATTAACGATGATTATTTTTTAAAATTGGGCAGCGATTATTTTTATTCCAAGATGGCGCGGCTCCTCTCGTATAACAGAGAATACACGATAAAATCTCGTGGCTCAGGCTAAAAATTTAATTTCAATTTTTGCTAGAGTTGCATGCGAAAAGGTACAATTTTTCATGGAAAAAAATGATCAGTGAGAACTGCTGAGATTCCCATTAATTTTTACAGTTTTCCCCAACAACAGCGCCTCCTGGAAGGGCACACAGTGAAATTTGCATATCCCGTGTAGAAATTTTGGTAGGGAAAAACTTCTGCCCCTGACTTGCCCTCCCTAACTAAAGTAGGGAAATGATCCGCTCATCATAACAGGCCCTGTTATGCCATGTAACACCTGGCTGGCCATTTTCGGATCCGGCGGTCATGATCAGGCCCCTATGACGATATGATCCGGCCCTAGCAGATCCTGATCAGGCCCCTAAGATTTTTAGAATCATGCTCTTAAAGGCCCTGATCACGGTCACGATCATACACCGAAGCGCGTTTTGAACAATTCGTTTTTACGAGATACTCCTTTTTCAATGTATGCATCTTATTATTTATTTCGAGTCCACCCTTTCTTAGGGTACACTTTTCTTTTGGCAATCCTCGAAGAGAATATTATATTCCGAGTGAACGGAAATTCTCTACGAGAATTAAATAAATAAGTACAATTACATAAGACGGCAGGAACTCCTTGTATGGATTCTTCCGACACCGACTTCCGCTGACATCCGTGCTCGCACCCGTCTATATAAGCATACTGAACACATTATCCGTATGGGAGTTCAACGGTTGCTGTCCTGCGACATCTCGCGCCAAGTCTCGGAACTAACGCGATGCGGTTCGTCTAAATAATAATCCTCTGCCTACGTAACGAACTTGTAACAGGCGCACAATTGCTTGTTATTCTCGCGGGATAAGAGTGATAATGTAAATAATAATTAAATAATAATAATAATAAGCCAGGCAATGATTGTTAATTTATTATTATTGTTATTACTATTATTGTTATTTATTATTATTATTATTATTATTATTATTATTATTATTATTATTATTATTATTATTATTATACTGAAAGCCGATATACAAATAATTTTATTTTAATAAATACTCAGGGCAATCCAATAGTTTTCACATCGGAGCCCTGCCAGGGTAATGAAACAAAAATATGTTTTGCTTAAAAGTGTAAAAATAACATCGTCGGAAACTGTTCATATTCTGATCATGCAGGGCACTGGTAATAAGTGATTATTTCAATGTAATAACTAGGGACCGGGTTGTTAAGTTCCATGTCAGGGCCCTGCCAGGAAAATCGGATCAGGCAGGGCGGATCAGGGGCAAGAATCAACTAATGGTTGCCCTATCAGATTTCTACACGGGATGTCTTTAATACAATATACAGATGTCACATATGACATAGTAGGGGGAAGTTCCCCCCAATACCGGACACTTAGGGTTATTCATTAATAAAACTATTATATATATAAGAACTTCGTTTTTTTTATTTTTTTTTCACAAACTTTGGAGTATTCTTTGGTGTGTTAATGATAGTACAGATTATTAGAACACGTAAAACTAAGGAAAATATATTTTTGAATTTAATAGTTAAAATGGTCGAGTCCGAAAAGTGGCACCTGGTACCGGACACTATGAATATTATTTGAAAAAGATGGATAAAAAATAGTTAAATTTTCCAATGATCGCAAATATATTCATCGGAACACTCCGGAATATCTGCGCACGCCTTATAAGCCCATTGCTTACAAAAATTGCAGCACTGGATCCAGGCATTATTGCCATCGAGGCTTTTTCATATCTTCCTCGGGCCATTTTCCTTTCGTCGTTATTTTTAAATGATTTGTTATAGTGAAATACCACCACAACAAAAACAACATGTTTTACATAAATATTCCAATAACAAACAAAAAATGGCGTCCGGTACTGGAGAAAAATCGAGTGTCCGGTACCAGGGACTCAACATGCAAGATTGAATAACAAAATGCTTTGCCATTTCACAAACATTTTGAAATTTAACCTTCATCGTTTGAAAGAGAACTTACCAAAAAGCATTCCAAACTAAAAAACGGAGCCGCAAAACCCCTATTTTTTAAACAATGAATGTGTGAAAATTGCGGCTGACACGAAATATTAAGGAGGTTCATCTGGTACCGAGTGAGTCAAAAGAAAAATCGCAATGCTTAACCTCAAAATAAGCGGTGACTAGCGTAGTCATTGACAATGCTTAACCTCAAAATAATCAGCATTTTCGAGACTAATTAATTTATTATTAATCTCACAAGTACCTAATCGATTTTATGAAGCTCTAAAAATATTCCTTAGATACTTTTTCATAATTTCTTAAATTTCCGTCCAAATCTGTATTGTAATGATTGTGAATTTAATGTTTATAGACGGAATCCCATGAGAGCCCATGTTATTTAGGAATTACATTTCTATTTATTCCTCACGAACAACGTATGCTTGGGTCTTGAAATTTTAACAGATGACTTTTTAGATACTAATAACTATATTCTGATTTTTTTTATCAACATCTGTATTGAAAATCCTGTACCAGATGAACCTCCTTAATCGGCTCCAACGAAAATCAACTCTCGACAACGCGCGCATGCGCACTGTGGCTAGCTCTCTAGCGCCACCGTTAGCACTGTGGCCACTGTTTGAACTACGCACGAGAACTATTGTCGTTGCTCTCTAGTTTGGCTTTCCGTTGTATCCCGTGAACTTTTTACACATTTCACATTGTAAAAATTATCCAGGGCCCGTGAAAAAATTACAGTGTACATTGTAAAAATTGAAAAGAACGTAGTATATTTTGCGGTACGTTTTTTATTTTTCACTGAAAATACTGCAGGTTCTAAAATAAATTATAGTGTAGTCAAACGTTTCGGTATTTGAATAAATTCCAATTTATTCAAATATTGCAATAAACCGTTATTTATCCTCACTCAGGCTCATAGCTACGAGGGCTTGTACTTGCCTAATTAATCGTTAGATCAATTAATGAAGGCAATTTAGTTTAACTTCGCACCCATAAAGAGCACGAGCGTCACCGAAATGCAATGGTGATCCGTTGAGAAAATGTAGTCTTCAGTCAATTGTGGACGCCGATGTTGGACCTTATAGGTGCTCGGTGGCTCTCTCGCTGGTGCGAGAGGGCGCGCCGTCCGACGCTATCTAGCGGATCTCGGGCGAAATGCAGAGATCGTGGCACGCTGCAGGTCGTCCCCTTACAGTGCCACACTATAAGCATTGAAATTGACGTTGCATATTTTGCGGCGCGCATTTAATTTTCCACTGGGACCACTGCAATTTCTAATTATGTGCTTTGAACATTCTACAGAGACTATTCTAAATTTTACAGTTCAGACACAATGGATTTCGTCGTTTCTGCTTGTTATTTCTACTTTGTCATTTTTTTGCGGTGAACATTGCATTTATTACAGTGTAAATCAGCATTTATAATGGTTTGAAAAGTAGACACTACATTAAATCCATTTATTTATAATGGGTTCCCAGTAAAACGCCTGAATTACAGTTCTGAACCGTATATTCTGCATTGAATTCAGTAATTTTTTAAATATTACACATGAATTGTCACTGATCATTTTTTCCGTGTTGGTACAATTTACACTGAACCTTGTAAAATTAATCGTAATCGAAAAAAAACCTTCGTTCAATCTCTGGTCAGTCTTATTTTGAAAAAGTGTGTGGAATTAAATAAGATCGGTGAATTAGTTTTTGAAAAATCATGTCCATCGACTTCAAAAAAAGTATTTTTTTAAAAAGCCTAATGAGAGGAATTTCGAAAAGTCCTTCTCTCTCTTTCCTAAACGTTTACTCCGACTGACTTGGAACTTTTGGAAAAAATTCTAGACATACCGTACTATTCGAAAAAATATTAAAAAAATTGATTTTTTGAAATTTTTCGACGCATGTAACCCTTAAAAAGAGGAAAACCCTTGAAAAGAGGGGAAACCTACATATAGCCGTGTAAAATTACTTGTAATTGAATTTAAAAACCTTTATTTAATCACCAATCAATGCTCTTTTGAATAAGAGTGCAAAATTTCAATAAGATCGGTGAATGAGATTTTGAGAAATCATGTCCACCAACATCAAAAACAGTCTTTCCAGAAAAAAAGGTTAATAAAGTCTCGCAGCTCTGGCTTTACTCAAACTGCAAAAAATTTCTGTGAGTCTCGTATCGCCCTAATGGCTACAGTAAAAATGTTTCTCTCCCAATTTCTCTGTTTCGCTCTTATCCTTGGCCTTTATGGCTTTATAGGATATTTAATAGTTTCACGATATTACCTCCCAAATCACCGGCAGTTCTCATTTAGTCGCAAAAACAAGAGCGAAAGCTACGTATATTCGCATTTATATCGGTCTATATATTTATATATCTATGTATATATACATATTATGTATATTAGCCTCGTGCTTCGAGCCTCAAACGCGGTCTCTTTCATGCTCGCGAAAAAAAAGAAGGAACAATTATAAATTCACGCTGCCAATGTAGCAAACTATATGCCCGGTCGATAATTAAGAGGATCTCCCCAAGCATGAGATTAGGGTTACAAAGAATAAAAAAAAGACAACCTTTTCTCACGGGATTAAAATTTAATCGAACCAGATATAACCATGTGGACGAACGTTTTCTCTTTGCGAGAAATAAAAACCGGATTTTGTTTTAACTCGACACAGAAATGACCCATATCGAATAAAGCCATTGCCATAGATAGTTAAATGAAACCGTGTAAATTGAAATTTTCCACATTTATGTCCCCACAAATTTTTCAATGTGCATGGATTTTTTTTTATTACCCTTAAAAGGTCTGATGGAATAAAACATGGGAACAATTAGTAGATTTGCTGAAGAACTTTCTTTAAGGCCTTAGGCAATCTCTACAGGACCAAAAAAGTAAAGTAAACTGTGTAAAAATTAAATCTCATTTTTTAGAAATTTAATTTAAAATAATTCAAACACTCCTCGTGCGTAAAAATTCTAGGGAAGCCCTGACTTGAGTCGGCACCTCGTCGGGCTTGGACATGGATGCCCTGTCAGGAATTGCCATTACACTGCCAGGTTGGGCCCCGACAGGGCAATGCCAAGGTTGCCAGGCCTATTTACAATATGGCTGATCTAAGGCAACCCGTTGAGGCTCTTGTCGGGCTTCGATCGGGCAACCCATATTTGAAGAAGTCGGTATAATTACAACAGAACCAAATCGGGCCCAAATAGGGCGAAAGTATCGGAGCCCTAATTATTTCAAACATGGCACTGACGAGGCAACCCTTTGAGGGCCTAATCGGGCTTCACGGAGAGTTAGTTCCGAGACTCGCCATGAGATGTCGCATACGGCGTGCGCTCTCTCGCATGCGGAATATGCAAATAGTATGCTTATATAGCCGAAGTGGGAGCATGGGTTGTATTTGACACCGCAGAGTCAGGCCTCTCAGGAAGTCATGCCTCGAGGGAAGTCATACCCGCAAGATTTCTACATAGAAATCATCTGCTTTATACTATTTTTTTATAAAAATTCTCTCGGAGAATATTTTATTATTAATACTTATTAATAATAATGTATTATTATAATATATAGTAATTATTATTAATAACAATGTATTATTATAATATATAATAAGAATTATTAATAATAATAATAATATTGTTATTATTATTGAAATAATTCAATTTTACAATCTACACGTATAGCGATACTACGTACGTACTAGAGCCCTGTTAGGGCTTGACCATGGGCTTGTCGTGGATTCGACATGGCAGACGTGAGGTGGTTGTAAGGGCCCTCATTTGGTAACCTTCTAAGGCCTTTGTCGAAAAAGCGTAACCGTCCATTCAGGGGCCCTATTGGGCTTCCAGTCAAGGGCCCAAAGTAAGTTAGGGGAAACCGATCGGGGCCTCAATCAAATTCACGCACGGATCTGTATAAAAATGTTCCAAAGCACAACCTTTTTTTCGAAATTTCAAAGATTTCTCAAATTCAGAGCTCCACAAAACTTTTCCTAAAATTTTTATGAAGCAAAAAGGGCATGCTCATCAATTTTTCAGCGAAATTTTGGCCGTTCAACTCGAGTCCCCCACAGAAATTTATATATTTTTAATGTACGCAAAATATGTGTGGATATATTTCGAATATATGTACATATATTTTTAATCCACACATATATGCAACATACATGAGAGATAGGTGTGACTCACATGTATCTCCCATATATTCTACATATATTCTTAATATATGCTACCATATATGCAACATATATGGTAACGAATAAGGATCGAAACGTTATACGAAAAATTGTCCATTTTTATTCGGACCCACTGGCCGAATCGCAGCCGATTCCTTCCTTTAACATAACTAACTAACTAACATAATATTTATTTAATTATTTAAGTTTATTGTGTTCATACTTTTCATTATTATTTACATTATAATGTTTATCCCGCGAGAACAAGCGATCGGGCGCCTGCCACATGTTCGTAACGTATAGGCAGCGTCGCGATAGTTTCCAGACTCGCCGCGAGATGTCGCAGAGCGGCAACCGCTGAACCCCCATACGGAGGATTCGACGAGTATGCCTATAAAGGCGGGCGCGAGAACGGAATATTAACAGAAGTCCGGCGTAAATGAAGCCATATAAGGAGTTCTTGCCAGCTTCTCATGAACTCGTACTCTTGTATTTGATTCTCCTAGAGAATTTTCGATTTTTCGGAAATTTCTACACGAGTATCGCATATTCAACCCATATTCGAGATGTTGCAGCCCATTTTTCAACTATATTTGGAATACATGCAACATATATTTAATCGTTATTTCAGATGTATGCATCATATATACAAAATATATATTGTATGTATGTGTCGTACATTTTACATATATCTAAAATATATTTTATATATATCTGAAATATATTTTAAATACATTTAAAATATACGTACATATTCGAAAAGCGGCGAAATCTATCCAAATAAATATATTACACATCTATAAAAAATATATTTTAAATACATTCATTTATATACGGTAATTATATTTTGAATATATTTCGTACGCAATTTTGCATATATTTTAAATACATAAATTTCCTTGTGGGGTAATTCTCAAAAAGTAATTTCTTAAACTTCTCGGAGCGAAAAAAGGACTTTTCGACGTTTCAGGACATTTTGACCCCCGATGCCTGAAAAATTAATTTTATAAGCTCTCTACAGAAGGAAACAGAATATGAATGGAAAATTTTACGATATTCGCACTTCCTCAACGAGGAGAGTATAAAAACATGGGTATTTTATTGGGAAAATAATCCCTTCTCTCTGATTTGTTGCGAAATATTGACGTTTCGCTATTCGTCCTCGTAATCCTGTAATAAGCGAAAACGAGGGATATAAATCTCGTGCTACCGAGGGCACACACACATATATATATATATATATATATATTTATATCTGAGAGACGAGAGGAGGACATTAAAATCTCCGCGATACAGGAGGAGAAATGAGGGACAAGAAATTCCAGGATAATTGACGGACTCTCGCATGTACGAGTTGGGCGATCGAGAGAGAAGTATTATACACGCATATACACACCGGTGTATTATATACCAGACGATACTTAAAATCTCAACGAGAGTTATTGTTAACGTGGATATATAAATCGTGAGAGAGGGACGATGGAAGTACGATTGACGCTCGCACATACAACGAGTAATTACTTGGCCTCATGGACTTTCCCTCGTTCTCCCTCCCCCCTCTCTCTCTGTCTATCTCTCACGTGCACACGCACGCACAAACCGTCGTTTAACTATTCTTTACACGCACACAATCGCACATTTATTTCCTAGGTACGTACTCGTTGCGAAAACAAAGAGATCCTTCGAAAAAGTACAATCCTTTGGTGTTTTCCTTTCTCATTTGTCGCTTCAAAAGTTTCAAGATTTTATTACAATAGCTGAAAGTAACTTTGAACCTCTTCTTAAACTTTTTTCTTTCGTTATTCGCAGCAAAGTGCTCGAATTAAGGTAGTACCAAAGCTGTGGAGTGAGCAAGAGTTGGTCCAGTTTCTTATATTTAAAATGGAATAAAATTAGTTGTTTTTAATATCGCAGTATATATCAAGGCATATACGTATACATATATACCACTGCGTAGGGCTATAGCAAAATAATCGATTGCTTATTACATATATTTTCAGTCGTTTCAATATTTACGATAAGCGTAAACTTTTGGATGAAATCTATATACAGATGCGTGTACACTTTTGTAAATGGACGAATAGAAGATCGCGTTAACGCCGCAGTCGCAGCAACGCGCACACACACGGAACTCACACACTGAAAACGAGTCAGCTGTCCGTCTGCTTATATGTATACTTTCTGCGCAGGCGCGAGTGTTTCTGCGCACGCGCGAGTGTTTCTGCGCATGCGCTTCCATTCGCGCTTGCGCATTGCAAGCCAGAGTTATTTGGGAGTAATACATGTATGTCCGTGCGTCGAGTCTCCAGCGTTGCCGTGTTATCCCCACTATATCGCATTTTCGTTGAATTTTATCATGAATTATGAACTTTAAACGTTAATATTTCAGATATTGATGAGTCAATGGTTCTGGAACCTATCCACAAAAAATGTAAATATTTTTTTTTATTATTTTATTTGTTTTTCATGGATATTTGTCACGACGTAACAGTTTAATAGTGAGAATGTGGCGGTAACAGCGACAACGTATATGCAAGGCATGTAAAACGACCGAGTTTTAACGTCATTTATCTCCGAATTTAATGAGTCGATCACTCTGAAATTTTGAACGGATTTATATCCTCTTTCGATTGAAACTCGATTCAAATTTCAGACAAATCTATTACAAGTTGTATTACTTTGGTACTACCTTAAGGGGTCTCGAAGGTTAAAAAACCATATTTTCCCTATTTTTTTTAAATGTAATGAATAACTTATTTTGTGCAAAATGTTGAGTACCATTTTTGGTACAATTTACACTACGTATAGCTTTGTAAAATTAGTTGTAATCGAATAAAAAAATCGTTGTTCAATCACTAGTCAATCTTATTTTTAAAAAGTCTATCACTATTATTCAGAAAAAAAAATCGATTATTTGAAATTTTTTAACCTATGTGAACCCTTAAAAAATGGGAAACCCTTGAAAAGAAGGGAAATCTACATCTAGCAGTGTCAATCCTATTTTGAATAAGTGTGCAAAATTTCAATAAGATCGATAGATTAGTTTTTGAGAAATCATGTCTACCGACTTCAAAAACGATCTTTCTAGAAAAAAGCTTAATGAGAGGAATTTCGAAAAGTTTTCTCTCTTTTCCTAGATTCTTACTCCGATTGGCCTGAAACTTTTGGAAAAAATTCTAGACATATTGGAGTACTATTTGAAAGAAAAAAATGATTTTTTGAAATTTTGAGACCCACATAAACCCTTGAAAAAGGGCAAACCTTCGAAAAGCGGGGAAACCTACATATAGCTGTGTAAAATTAGTTGTAATCGAATTAAAAAACATCTATTCAGTCATTGGTCAATCTTATTTTGAAGAAGTATGCAAAATTCCAATAAGATCGGTGCAGTAGTTTTTGAGAAATCATGTCTGACTTCAAAAACAGTCTTTCTAGAAATAAGTCTAACAAGGGAAATTTCGAAAAGTTCTCTCTAACTTTTCCGGACTTTCACTCCGATTGACTTGAAACTTTTGGAAAAAATATTCTAGACATATTGTACTATTATTTCAAAAAATAATAAAATGATTTTTTGAAATTTTCAGACTCATGTAGCCGTTTAAAAAAGGGAAACCCTTGCAAAAAGAGGATGACTAGAATTGTATTTTGAAAAATTGTCTAAAATTTCAATAAGATTGATGCATTAGTTTTAGAGAAATCGTGTCCACTGACTTCAAAAATAGTGTTTTTTGAAAAAACACTATTTTTCAGGTTTTCAGAAACCTAATGAAGGAAGTTCTCAAAACCTCTCTTTCTCTCTCCTCGTATTTTACTCCAATTGACTTGAATCTTTGGAAAAATGTTCTTGACATATTGTACTATTATTTGAAAAAATCGAAAAATTGATTTTTTACATTTTTGAACTCATGTAAACTCTCGAAAAAGAGGAAACCTAAATGTAGCCGTGTAAAATTAGTTTCAATCGAATTAAAGATACTTTATTCAATCCCTAGTCAATTCTATTTTGAAAAAGTGTGCAAAATTTCAAAAAGATCGAAAGATCTTTTGAGAAATCATGGCCATCGATTTCAAACACAGTTTTCCTAGAAAAAAGCCTAAAAATTTCCAAAGCCTCTTTCTTTCTCAGAAATTTTTACTCCAATTGACTTGAAACTTTTGGAAAATATTCCGGACAAGTACAATTAGCAAAAAAAAAATTCAATGGATTTTTTCATATTTTCCGAACCCATGTAACCCTTTAACGGACACATCATTCGGAGATACACACTCTCGTTACAAGAGGGTGTGTAACATTTGCGCCGCGCCTTAATGGAAACGAGTTAACGATCCGTGGAAAACGCGTAAACGCACGGTGCAAGTATTTATATAAATATACTTGAGGGAAACAGAAAGAGAGAGAAATAAGAGCCGATGTAACGATTCGACAAGCGACCAATCGGAGTGTCATTATATAGTTGGACATTTTACCGGCTCGTTGTTTGCTCGGCTGCGTTTTTTTTCCCGCTGCAATTTAACAGAAAAAAAAATTCTCCACTTTACGTCTCGATGGGAGCGAAATTTCAGCGTATATTCCACGAACAACCGAAGAACCAGAGTCGAAGAAACTTTTGGGGAAATGATCGTGATCGATTCTTTTTTACATCAAGATCTCTCGGTAATTGAGCTTCGATCTAATTTGTCACGTCGAGTGATTTACCGGAGATTTATTCACACGGATTTGTACGAAAAATACCAGCTTCTTCAGGAGCTTCTTTAAGGGGGAACTGTGACGGGGCTAAAACAGCCGATTTTCGGGATTTTTTTTTTTAAGTAAGGTACATGTCCCAATTATTGAACAGCTAAGGATCTGGGGATTGAATTCGGTGAGAAAAAAATATAAAATCAAGAAAAAAACTATCGCTTTCATGTTCAAATGATACTTTGATGTTTTACTTTCGAAAAATCACCCTTTAAATGATTTTTAAATGATTTCAAACGAAAAAAAAAGAATAACAATGTGGAGCATGCAAATGTCCCAATTATTGAACACTATAAGTTCCTGTGTCCCTAATATTGAACAGGCATGTCCCAGTTATTGAACACTCTCGAGAATTCTTTTTCCGTTCTGAAAATATAATTTTGGGTACAATATGAAGAAATGAAAGCAAAATCAAACACTTGAATAATCTTTTATTAATCATGTAAAAATACAAAAATATATATTTAGTCTCTTTTAAGAGGTTTTTGGTTCATTCGTATTTGGTTTATTTTTGCTTTTCAACTCGAACTTTATTTTATTTTTATTTTCAGCTTCCTCGTTTTTATCTTCTGTTTTTGTTTGATTTTGTCGCAGCTTTCTTATTTTTCGACTGAAATATCGGAGAGCAAAAAAATATTGAATATTACATTCGCATTTTTAGGTTACATTTAGGTTATTTTCTCTTTTCACTTTTCTTTTTATGTTTATTGCACGAAAATACAAATAAAAAATATATTTGACGATCTTAGGGTTATTATTAAAAGAATAAAGATAAGTTTATTCAGGAACAGTTTTTGTTTGAATAAACCCGATTCACACGATCTGTCACACGTTAACTGTCTCGATGTTTTGATGGGTTTAATGACGCCATCTTGGAGAATTCGAGTGTTCAATAATTGGGACACACTGTATTCTTTGTGTCCCAATGGTCGAACACCGGATTTTTTAACAAATCATTAATTAAATTTTTTTTTCAAAATTGTTATTTGTCAGAAATTTTCTGAGGAACCTGAAACGCCTTTACTCTTTGCGATGCGACACTTTTTGAATTTTGTATGCCCTTACGCGTGAAGCGGCGCGTCTTGGCAAAAACGTTAAGCAGTTACCACGAGATGTCAAATCGGGTCACCGTTGCTCATTAAATAATTTTTTTCTCGATTAATTACAGCTTTATTTGCACAAGTAAGGTAACAGTTCGATAGTTAAAACTTCCATACACGTAATGAAATTTTTATAAATAATTGGGACCTGTTCAATAATTACGATGTTTACGTTAGGGGTTATTAAAATGTTTTGTATTTTTTCCGGAAAGTACATTTAAAGACAAAAATTTTGAAAAACTAAACGTCCCAATTATTCAATTTTTAAAGAAGTTATAGCTATTCGAAAAACAAAATTTTTTTTTGCGTTGGGTGACAAAATTTGAAAATTTCGTGAAAAATGTTTTCAATGGGGTAGAAAAGAAAAACAAAATTTCAGCCAAATCAAAAGGGGTCGGGTTTAAAAGTGGTTGATTTGACCTGGAATGCTTCATATACTTACCTGCTTTTACTTTGAGTATATCTCAGTCAAATTTTAAGATTTGGAGTTAATAATTTGTTTACATATTTTTGAATATATATACTTTAAGAAGATGGAAAAAAAATCGATTTTTTCGACCCATCACAGTGGCGTTCCCCCTTAACCCTTTTTCAGCGGATTTTTCTATTTATTGTTAACTCTTATTAATCAATTCGATTGATATTCACGATTTTTCTGACAATGTGTTTAATTTTTCTGATTGCAGGACGAAGTAAGTTTATCAGCGATCGACCATACACTTCAATCGATAAGAGATGGGAATGATAAGGATCGAAGAACGTGAGCTTTATCGGTTCAATGAAAAATAATCGTTAATTAACTTATCGCATAAAATAAAATAAACCAATGAGATTGTCATAGTTGATTGCGATATCAAAAAATATCAGAGATTCATTGAATTGCGGGTTGACAAAAAAAAAGTGTAGGGAAACGAAAAGACTATCGCCCATAGTTGGAATAAAAATAAAAATAAAAAATTAGTTATCTCAGTCCCTTATCGGTGTGATAGAATAATTAAATGCCCGCCGCGGTTTTGTAAATTCCATTAGCATGAATTTAACGAAAGCGTGCGATAAATTTACCGCGAAACGTCGTAAAACATCGGCATTGAGGATGCAGAAAAATAAACGAATCGTTATCAAATACCCTTATCGGTAAAATGGAACAATTATAGCGTCGTGATAGTTGAAAACATTTTCCTGCTTTAAATTCTATCGGCATCGCACGTCGAAGTAAGTGGCGTGAAATGATCGGATAAGGGAATAGATGAACATCTCTTGGTATTTATATATGGGTCATTCCATAACAAATCGACCAATATTTGGAATCGACCCCTCTCAATTTCGATGAAAGTTGGTCAGAAGTTTTCTTCTATCATAGAACGAAGTTCTACCAGAGGAAAAAAATCAAGAAAATTTTGTTTCGAAAGTTATGCAAAATTAAAAATTTCACCTTTTTTTCAATTTTTCATGTTTATTATTTAAATATCGCAAAAACTGTTAGAGTTATGAAAAAATCGATACAAGTTCGTCTTAAAGAGTAAACTTGGAGCTACGAAAAAAAAAAATATTGCGAAATTTTTTTTTGAAAAATGATGAATTTGGAGAATTCTGAATTTTTAAAAATCGTGACAATCCACAATCAACATTAAATTTTTTGTTCAATTTTTTTAATATAATACCTTGAACTGATCGTAAAAGATCTTGAACCTTTCAGATAGGGTTTTTTCGAAAACATGAATTTTTCAATTTTGGTAAAAAAAAAATTCTTTTTTTACCTCTAAGTTCAGTAGATTCGAGCAATCATGTAATTTTTACTGTTCAAAATCACAAAATTACATGATTGCTCAACTTTACTTGACTTACAATTAGAGGAAACAAATTTTTTTTTTTCCAAAATTCAAAAATTCATATTTTTTAAAAAACAAAAAACGCAATTATGAAAATTTCAGGATCTTTTACGATTATTATAAGGTTTCATATAGAAAAAATTGAACCAAAAATTTAATGTTGATTGTGGATTGTAACAATTTTTAAAAATTCTCCAAATTCATCAACTTTCCAAATTTTTTCGGAATATTTTTTTTTCTTAGCCCCAAGTATATATACTCTAACCCAGAACGATTTTTTCGTAACTATAATAGTTTTCGATGTATTTAAAAAAATAAACTTGAAAAATTTAAATTATTGTAAAATTTTGAAATTTGCATAACTTTCGAAAAAAAATTTTTTTATTTTTTTCCTTCAGTAGAACTTGGTTTTATGATAAGAGAAAATTTCTGACAAAATTTCATCAAAATTGAAAGGGGTTGATTCCAACTATTGGTCGATTTGACTTAGCACGACCCATATATATTTATATATATTTATATAGGAGTGCAAACGAGAAATGTAGCACTTTATATACCAGTAATGGTTACAAACTATCATACGGAATAGCAGTAACACCGGTGTCTGTATTCTATTGCCGGTGAAAAAGAGAGAATTAAAAGTCGGGAGGGAGAGATCAAACTCCTTCCTTTCGCGAGATAGCCCTCGCGAATCGCGAGAAGAAGGATCTTTAGAGGAAGAATATATATAAACATATATATGAGGTATTCCCGCTCAACGGGGCCCCCTTTTAAGCCGACCTCTTTCGATTTTCTTGAAACTCGAGTATGTTTCAGTGTTGCCTGAAAGTATATTGTACACCAATTTTCAGATCTCTAACCATAATACTCTTTGGAATACACCAAAAATTATATTTCAAACTTTTTGCGTATTCAACGCTTCGGAGCTTTGGCACGGCGCGAAATAAAATCGAAAAAATTCTTTGACAATATTTTTCGATCGGAAATTTCCTGCGCTTTTCAAAAAAAAGATCTGCAATTCCGAAAAAAACGAATTCATTTGAATTTCGGCCAAAAACCGAAAAAAATGATTTGCAAAAAAAGAGCATAATTTAATTCAGCGGGAAAATTCTTTTCATGATTTGTATATATCTGAGAAGTCACGATATAAATTTCAAGTTGGAACTCGCATCCGTTTACTAATGCCAAGTCTTTTAGTAGGATAAAAATTCTTAAATATTGTGTTTTTCGTATTCAACAGTTCTCTGATGCATTATATAGTTTTTTTATGGATTTCGAATTTTATAAATTTATTAAATACAAAATTTAATAAATTTGATTTAATAAATTTAATTTAAATAATTTAATGTAATAAATTGAATAAATTTGATTATTTAATAAATTTAATTTAATTAATTTAATACATGTACTAAATACAAAATTCGTTAAAAAAACGCTATATATATACAAAATATGAAAAAAATTGTTCCGGAGAATTAAATTAAGCTCGTTTTTTGTAAATCAATTTTTTCGGTTTTTGGCCGAAATTAAAATGAATTCCTTTTTTTTCGGAATCGCTGATATTTTTTCGAAAAGCGCAGAAAATTTCCGATCGAAAGCTCTTGTCAAATAATTTTTTCGATTTTATTTCGTGCCCTGCCAAAGCTCCGAAGCGCTGAATACGCAAAAAGTTTGTAATATAATTTTTGGTGTATTCCAAAGAGTATTATAGTTAAAGATTTGAAAATTGGTGTACAATATACTTTTAGGCAACACTAAAACATACTCGAGTTTCAAGAAAATCGAAAGAGGTCGGCCTAAAATGGGGTCCCGTTGAGCGGGAGTACCTCATATAGATAGATACTGAGCATATAGAGGAGGACGACCACCGGACGGTCGGCAAACCACGTTCACGATCGTGTCGACACGCTTTAGCCTCGTTTGTCCGCGGCCACAACAACGCTCTCTATGCTCTCGTATCTCACAAGCGCCGGGCTTTTCTCTCTCTATCTTTCTCTCTCTCTTTCTCTCGCGAATCCTTCAAGACAGACGAGATCACGATCCTCGAGTAAAACGCGTTCAGCATCTTCTTACATAGCATTATAACGTAATGCTAATGGCGTTTACAATGTCAAGAGCCACTCCATTCTTTATGAATTATTCTTGAAAACGTGCAAATTGGACATTTGCCCACATTTCCAATGAGAGCAAGGATATTTTTGTTTTTCTTTGATGAAAGCTTGAGATAGTCCTTGCGGTACAGTTGAGGATATGGTATTAAATTACATTTTTTGGAAGGGAAACTGTAGGCGTGACCGAAGCTGGATCTGGATGAAGGAGTTCTTATTTGGGATATGCATAATCTTGGAATTTTCAAAAATTTATTTTTGGTTTATTTTATTTTTGTAATGCCTGAAGTCCTGACTTTATTTTGGCGCATAGATTTTGTAGAAATTCCAAAAATTGATATAATTATGACGATTTTGGTATAGCAAGTCAGAACGTCCCGTTGCAAAACTGTCTTGCGATTTGGAGGTCATATCTCAAAATCTGTTAGTTCGAATTACTTCAAATTTGGAATCAACATAGTTTGTAATGTATTCTATGATGATAGGGTATGTATTAATATTTTGAAAATTGTATTCTTTGGAAGGGAAACTGTAGGCGTGACTAAAGCTGATCTAGATTACGGAGTTCTTATTTGGGATATGCATAATCTTGGAATTTTCAAAAATTTATTTTTGGTTTATTTTATTTTTGTAATGCCTGAAGTCCTGACTTTATTTTGGCGCATAGATTTTGTAGAAATTCCAAAAATTTATAGAATTATGACGATTTTGGTATAGCAGGTCAGAAGGTCCCGTTGCAAAACTGTTTTGCGATTTGGAGGTCATATCTCAAAATCTGTTAGTTCGAATTACTTCAAATTTGGAATCAACATAGTTTGTAATGTATTCTATGATGATAGGGTATATATTAAGATTTTGAAAATTGTATTCTTTGGAAGGGAAACTGTAGGCGTGACTAAAGCTGATCTAGATTACGGAGTTCTTATTTGGGATATGCATAATCTTGGAATTTTCAAAAATTTATTTTTGGTTTATTTTATTTTTGTAATGCCTGAAGTCCTGACTTTATTTTGGCGTATAGATTTTGTAGAAATTCCAAAAATTGATAGAATTATGACGGTTTTGGTATAGCAGGTCAGAACGTCCCGTTGCAAAACTGTTTTGCAATTTGGAGATCATATCTCAAAATCTGTTAGTTCGAAATACTTCAAATTTGGAATCAACATAGTTCATAATGTATTCTATGATGTAAGGATATGGTATATATTGAGATTTCGAAAATTACATTTTTTGGGAGGGAAACTGTAGGCGTGACTGAAGCTGGATCTGGATGAAGGAGTTCTTATTTGGGATATGCATAATCTTGGAATTTTCAAAAATTTATTTTTGGTTTATTTTATTTTTGTAATGCCTGAAGTCCTGACTTTATTTTGACACATAGATTTTGTAGAAATTCCAAAAATTGATGGAGTTATGATGATTTTGGTATAGCAGTTCGGAACGTCCCGTTGAAAAACTGTGTTTTGCGATTTGGAGGTCACATCTCAAAATCTGTTAGTTCGAATTACTTCAAATTTGGAATGAACATAGTTTATAATGTATTCTATGATGTAACAAGATGATATTTCGATATGTTCCTCCGTTTGTTAACAACAAACGCTTAAAATTGTTTTTCTGGTCATAAATCGACCTTTTTTTTGGAAACGTTGCAGTTTTTGTAATTTTTAAAATTTCGAAAAAGTATCCGGTTACGACACAGCTTCATCATTGTACTGAAAGTAGGTTTTTTTATTTTTGCCTTTGGGTGAATCCAGTTCCCGGAATCGTGTCCGCCATCGAGGCATGCGGCCGTTAACGAACATTGTTGAAATAACAATCATTACATTGTTTATATATATTTTTTTTATTTAAAAAAAAAATGGTTACATGTCAGACTATGCACTTACTGTAAAAGTAAACTTACATACTAACTACTAACTACTTATTATTACTAACTTACTGTCAAAATCTTACATTTCTTTTTTGAAGAGAAGTCTTCTTCATCAGAGGGCAAAAACCTTAATATTTCTATGAAAGATAGCATTTTCTTTCGTT
Source organism: Alloplasta piceator (assembly GCA_946863875.1). Taxonomy (NCBI): domain Eukaryota; kingdom Metazoa; phylum Arthropoda; class Insecta; order Hymenoptera; family Ichneumonidae; genus Alloplasta; species Alloplasta piceator. The sequence continues at coordinate 16,935,370 of OX333080.1, forward strand.
AATATGACTGTTTCTCTATCGTGATTAACGTTATTGCATTAATATGCTGAGCGAATAAATAATTTTTTAAGTAAAATAGTACTTTCGCATAATTCGTATTTCTCGAATGGAGCAATTTCCTTTCCCACACGGAAATATAATATACCGGAAAATATATTTTTCGATATACGTAAAAATATATTTAAAATATATTTGAAGTGTACATTATATATTCTAAATACATTTTAGATGTATCTAAAATATATAGAACATGTACTCAATATATATGTTTGATATATTAAGTATATATCTTCAATACATTTTTTATATTTATATTGTAATATTTTTAAATACATTAAAAATATACCTAAAATCATATTTGTAATACATACATTTTCGGACAAAATATACTCAATATATCCAAAAATATATTTTCCGTAATATTTGCCGATATATTTTATTTCCATGTGGGTTGTTTTTACAAAATGTAAAATTTCAGGGCTATCAATTGTTTGCAAAGTACAACAGATCCAACATATCCGTAACGAGACATGCACGTGATTTCATAAATGTTTCTGCGCAGTACTTTCCAAGGAAACAGAAGGAGGAAAGATAGATGACTCAGGCGCGATATAGTGGCAAACGTTTCGTCATGGTTGAAGCTTTTTTAGCCACGTGTCTCTCTCGTCGTCTCGTAGCTAACGTCTAACTCAGAGGCTGATGGAAATTAGTGGTATTCTCGAAGAGGATACACTTGGTATGCGAGTTACGTCGCATAGTCCTTTAGTTTCTCACTCTTGCTCTCTTCCTCCTGCCAAATATCGCCTTCCCTTCCTCTCCCCGTTGAAGTATCACTGTATGTGAACGAAAGTTCGAGAGACGTCTTGGCACATTATTGGTTTCGCCCTCTCGCGATGCTTCACATCCGCAGTTTCGGGTTAGCGAAGAAGAGCTCCTTTAGCAACGAGCACTTCCTTGTACAACCAAAGAGACTTCGGCCCGAGTAATTAGACTGCTGTTCGTTACCCTCACTAGTCATTCTCCTCTGCCGAACCGACACATCCTCATATATACGTATATATATATATTAGGGTGAAAATTAAAAACTGTTGGCTGCCCTAAAAAATCGAAGATTATCGTTGAAACAAAGGTCTCTGTGCAGTGGTTCGATTTTTCGAATTTTTTTTGGAGGGCGCGTGGGTCGCCCACACGGAAATATAATATAGCGAAAAATATATTTTTCGATCTACGTAAAAATATATTTAAAATGTATTTGAAGTTTACATTATTTATTCTAAATACGCATTTTAGATGTATCTAAAATATACATCAGATATATATTAAATATATAATATGTATATTCCATATGAGAAATATACTCAAAAATATATTCGTGATAAGTACATTTTCGGCAGAAAATATTTCTTTGAAATATATATTAAATATATTTTAGATATATGATTATTGTGCATAAAAATATATTTTTTGATATATGTAAAAACATATATTGTGTATATGTAAACATATATTAAAATTATCTCGAAAATATATAAAACGTACACTCAATATATATGTTTGATGCATTTAGTATATTTCTTAAATATATTTTTTACATATACATTGTGTATATTTAAACATCAATTAAAAATGTATCCAAAATATATAGAACACGCACTCAATATATATGTTTGATATATTTAGTAATTTTAGTATATATCTTCAATACATTTTTTATATTTATATTGTAATATTTTTAAATAGATTAAAAATATACCTAAAATCATATTTGCAATACATACATGTTCAGACAAAATATACTTAATATATCCGAAAATATATTTTCCGTAATATTTGCCGATATATTTTATTTCCATGTGGGCGTTCAAAAACGCAATTTTTAGCGTTGAATTTATCATAACACTGAAAAACGAGAACAGATCATTCAAAAAATTCTGAATTTTTCATACAAGGTGCCCAGATTTGTACTCTTTCAAACCCATATTTACTGAACATTAACAAATGGTTCATATATTCGACAAAAAATCGCTGAACATCAATGTTTTCACTATTTTTTAATCAGTTATATCATTACACATTGATTTTTTTCTTCCGACACGTTTTTATATTCCTACCATCTTTTTCTTGTAACACTTGGTATCAGTATTGCTTTCAATGCGAAAATTGCTAAAAAATAAATATTTATTTTGAAAATTTTCATATTTGAAAAGATTTATTTTTTTGCAATTTTCGCATTCAACGCAATACTGATACTTAGTTTTACAAAAAAAAAAGATGGAAGAAATACAAAAACGTTTTAGAAGACAAAAATCAATATTTAATGATATAATGAATTTACAAATAGTGAAAGTATTGATTATCAGAGATTTTTTTTCGAATATATGAACCATTTGTTGATGTTCAGTAAATATGGGTTTGAAGAGTACATATCTGGGCACCTTGTATAAAAAATTCAGAATTTTTTGAACGATCTATTTCCGTTTATCAGTGACATAGTAAATTAAACGCTAAAAATTGCGTTTTTGAACGTACCGCGCGCCCTCTGAAAAAGTTCAAACAATCGAACCGTTGCACAGAGACCTTTATTTCAACGATATCTTTGATTGAAGAGGGTAGCCAGAAGTTTTTAATTTTTTCGATTCACCCTAATATATATATAAAAGGAGGAAGGTGGAAAGCTACTACGAAATGCTTTAGTAGATCCAACAGTCTGACTTGACGACTTACGCACGCCATTTCAGTTTCCACTATATTCTTCATCCCGTCCCCTCGTCCCAGGTCTCGTGCCTCTTATGACATAGGAAACTGTCTGCTTATCAATTCAGAATAAGGCAATGAAAATTTTGGATTTCCATAATGGTTGTCAGAACTGGAAGGAAAATCAAGATAAACAAAAAAGTTTTGACGTAACGCCGTTTAACGTCTATACCTCTCTTAAACTCTTTTGCACAGAGCTGGACAAAGTACCAGAAAGTACTTCAAGTACAAAGTACCGTGAGTACTCGAAGTACTACGTACTTATTACTTGAGGTACTAAAGCTTAAAAGTACTTTTAAGTACTTGAAGTACCCCCTGCGTGAAAATTCTAGGGATGCCCTGACTTAAGTCGGGACCTTGTCGGGCTCGAACGTGGATGCCCTGTCAGGAATTGCCCTTACACCGCCAAGTTGGGCCCCGGCAGGGCAATGCCAAGGTTGCCAGGCCTATTTACAATATAGCTGACCTAAGGCAACCCGTTGAAAAACTAGTCGGGCTTAAACGTGGATGCCCTGGCATGAATTGCCATAACATCGCCAGGTTGGGCCCCGACATAGCAGTGCCAAGGTTTCCGAGCTTACTTACGATATGGCTGACTTCAGGCAACCCGTTGAGGACTTCGTTGGGCTTAAATGTGGATGCCCTGTCATGAATAGCCATAACACCGCCAGATTGGGCCGTGACAGGGCAATGCCAAGGTTGCCAGGCTTATTACTTACAATATGGCTGATCTAAGGCAACCCGTTCAGGACCTTGTCGGGCTTCGATCGGGCGACCCATATTTAAAGAAGTCGGTATAATCATAATAGATCCAAATCGGACCCAAATAGGGCGAAAGTATCGGAGCCCTAATTATTTCAAACATGGCACTGACGAGGCAACCCTTTGAGGGCCTAATCGGGCTTCACGGGGAGTTAGTTCTGGGACTCGCTATGAGATGTCGCATACGACATGCGCTCTCTCCCGTACGGAATATGCAAATAGTATGCTTATATAGCCGAAGTGGGAGCACGGGTTGTATTCGACACCACAGAGTCAGGCCTCTCAGGAAGTCATGTCTCGAGGGAAGTCATACCCGCAAGATTTCTACACAGAAATCCTCTGCTTTATACTATTTTTTCGTAAAAATTCTCTTGAGGGTTATTAATAATTAATAATAATAATAATAAAAAATATAATAATAAAATTATTCAATTTTACCATCTACACGCATAACGATACTACGTACGTACTAGGGCCCTGATAGGGCTTGACCATGGGCTTGTCGTGGATTCGACATGGCAGACGTGAGGCGGTTGTACAGCCCCGCATTTGGGAACCTTCTAAGGCCCTTGTCGAAAAAGCGTGATCGTCCGTTCAGGAACCCTATTGGGCTTCCAGTCAAGGGCCCGAAGTAAGTTAGGGGAAACCGATCGGGGCCTAGTCGGGGCCTCAATCAAATTCACGCATGGGCAGTTTTTTTGTCAATTCTGTTCAATGGAGTGTAATAAAAATGTTTAATGTTTAATTTGAATGGGACAAAAGTGCTTGCCCTGAAGAGCTTAAGGAGGAAAGCCACTGTAAAGGACGAACAAATTGCCAATGGTTAAGATTTTTTTCACAGACGTAACTAATTATTAAAGGGTAGGATTATTGTTATTTTATTGAGTACGAATATAAGTTATTTCATAAAAAAATTTTTTGAAAGATCTTAAAAATGAACAGAAATATAGATATTATCTTATCGACAAGAAAATATATGTCCTCTCATTAGTATCTTAGTAAAGGGTTTTCGTTTTTTTTTTGATTATTTACAAAATGGCGACGAATTGGAATTCTTTTTATTTTTAAGGTCCCTATTTTTATTCGAGCAGGCTTTAAAAATACTGAAAATTCATGATTTTGATTTTTTGAAAAAACTATTGACAGATTCGTGTTTAGAGGGGAAAATCCACGGTACAAGGCCCGAAAAAAAAATTATTTTTTTTTTGCATCTTGGCGAAAATTCAATCGGTTCACTCAAATGGCTGCAATTTATTTTCTAGATAGAATTACTGCTTGGACACGAGCTCATTCTCTTCGTAATCATTTGAGCTTCAAAATCTCGCTTGCTTCATGCCATTCCGATCATTTTTCATTTTTTTGGCAGATTTTTGAAGTTCGACCATCGATTATTGAAAATTTTTTAATCCCTCTTTCATTTTTAACGGCTTTTAAATACGAACCAGAAATTTTGGAATCGGTCAAACCAAAATAAAGTTATGAGCACTTGATACTTCGCTATTTCGAGGTTTTTGAAAATGGGGCCAGAATTGAGCAAAAGGGTTTTTATTAAATAGTAATCATCAAAATTTATAAAAAACAAACAAACAAACAAACGCAATTACTGAAGTTTGCAAATTTGTACAAAATTTATTTATAAGTGTAGAAGTGCGACTAAGTTCCCTTTCTTTCTAATTTTTTCACAATATTTAAAAATTACTGTGTAAAAAATGAAATCACAGGAAAAATAGAACTTATCAACTATTACCCTCATGGCTCTGAAATTTTTACTTAAGATTGCGGGTTTTTGAGAATTTATTCCTATCAGGTTATAACATTTTTTATCATCGAAATAAATAAAAAATAAAATATAACGACTGATGGTAAAATCTCAAAATAAAAAGGGAGGCACTTTTGATCCTGGTAAAATGGTTAAAAAAAGGACCAAATCTAAGAGGGTCTTTAGGGAGGGAAATCCCATAGAATGACACTCTGGTAGAATTGACTCTGAATAACCTATACACAACCTATATATAAATATATATATACATATATATATGCATAAACGCGTTTCTAAAGTAAGGATCGCGGTGTACTCTCTTGCTTGGTTCGTTGGCATAATCGCGCGCGGCAGATCGGCACAAATGATATCGAACTCGCGCGGCCTTACCCTCTCTTGCTCTCTCCCGGGTGTTGATCGTTATGATTTGATTTATTCGCAATTATACAACATGCTCGACGTGGCCACACGTTCCTGCACGTGAATTATCGCGATTTACATGCCGCATAAGAGATACACTCGTTTATACGTGCCTACGTGTCCTCACGCTCGACAATATATATATATGGTTCATTCCATGTCAAATCGACCAAGAGTTGGAATCGACCCCTCTAAATTTCGATGAAATTTGGTCAGAAGTTCTCGTTTTCAATAAAACGAAGTTCTACCAAAGAAAAAAAAATTGAATTTTTTTTTTCGAAAGTTATACAAAATTTAACATTTTACAATTTTTCAAATCGGTCAAATTAATTTTTTAAATATCTTGAAAACTATTATAGTTACGAAAAATCGTTCCGAATTAGTTTTAAGGAGTATACTTGGAGCTACGACAAAAAAAAATTTCCGAAAGAAAAATTTAAAAAATGATGAATTTGGAGAATTTTGAATGTTCAAAAATTGTAAAAATCCAAGTTCCATATTTTATATTTGCTCTAAGTATTTTTCTATATAATACCTTGTACTAATCTTAAAAGATCCTGAAATTTGCAGAGAGGTGTTTTTTTTTTTTTTTTTTAATATAAATTTCTGAATTTTTGAAAATCGTGCAAATCCACGGTAAACATTTAATTTTTGGTTACCTTTTTTTTATATAATACCTTGTACTAATAATAAAAGATCCTGAAATTTTCAGGATAATGTGTTTTTGTTTCAAAAATAAAATTTTTTGAATTTTTGTAAAAAAAGTTTTTTTTTTGTTTTTCCTCTAAGTTAAGTAATGTTGAGCAATCATGTAATTCTGTAATCTTGAGCAGTAAAAAATTCAATAAATGACAATTGAAAAAAAAAAAAATTTTACCAAAATTCAAAAATTTATATTTTTGAATTTTATATTTTAATTTTTTTTATCAAGTATACTCTTCAGAACGAATTCAGAACGATGTTTCGTAACTATAATAGTTTTCGAGATATTTGAAAAATAAACTTGAAAGATTTAAAAAATTGTGAAATTTTTAATCTTGAATACCTTTTGAACAAAAATTTTTTGATTTTTTTTCGTTTGGTAAAACTCCGTTTTGTTGAAAACGAAAACTTCTGACCAAATTTCATCGAAATTGAGAGGGGTCGATTCGAACTCTTGGTCGATTTGACATGGAATGACCCATATATATATTATAATATTATCCTACAGATAACTGAAACGTGACACGCAATTTCAGTTCCTTCGCTCTCGATATTTATTTTTGTAACTCGATACTGTTTTATTCCGTCTCGCTATTTTTAAATGTGGAATTTAAGAAGATTGCACAGTGTCGCAATATTCAAATGCTCAATTTTGGAAATCGTTTTCAAAAATATTTTGGGATGAATGAGAGATAACCAACGGTAGTACCATCGTTGATAACAGGAAGTATTGATAGCGGTTGATTTTTAAAAAATATCATCAATTTCATGACGAATTTCAATTAGGTGTGCTTTCGTTCAATTAATTTCAAGAATAATCCACAATGTTTTCCTGATTTCAGTAATTTAGGATTCATTATATTCTTTGATAGGTTCCTTACGAATCCACCACGAGTTTTTTATCATTGTTTGTCAATAGAAAATTACAACCTTTTGTTTATCTGGAGAAAAAAGACCATTACTTTAATAATTTAATAATTTAATTTAGCTTCATTTAATAATTTAGTGATAATTATGAATGACAATCTAAATGTTCAGCCCATAAAGAATCTTTCCAAGATAAAAAATAACTGATGAATTCATGAAATTGAACAACAAATGTGTATTATTCTTATAGACAAAAACAAAACGAAAATACAAAACTGTGCTCGTGGATTAAAAAAAAAACATACTTCAGTTCAAACTATTTTTTATTATTGGCGATTTATTACCAGATGTTTGAATCAAGGATTTCGAAAATTTACCACTGATTCAACTACACCGAAAAAATTCCACCCTGTGGATTATTTAATAAGGGGCCAATAGTAAAATATAATTTCTACAACTTATTACAAGGTTCAATCGTATCTTTGTGAAGTTCAAATTGCTAAAATGCTATTGAAAAAATCATAAATTCATTGTTGTCACTGTTTCAACTATCCTCAATCATGAGATCTCTTTATTTTGGGGAAGAAATGAAATAAAGAAGTTTCCGTGCGTGAAAATTCTATGGAAGCCCTGACTCAAGTCGGGACCTCGTCGGACTTGGACGTGGATGCCCTGTCAGGAATTATCCTTACACCACCAGGTTGGGCCCCGGCAGGGCAATGCCAAGGTTGCCAGGCCTATCTATAACATGGCTGACCTGAGACAACCCGTTGAGGACCTTGTCGGGCTTAAACGTGGATGCCATGTCATGAATTGCCATAACACCGCCAGGTTGGGCCCAGACCTGGCAGTGCCAAGGTTTTCAGGCTTACTTACAATATTGCCGACTTAAGGCAACCCGTTGAGGACCTTATCGAGCTTAAATCTAGATGCCCTGTCATGAATTGCCATAACACCACCGGGTTGGGCCGTGGCAGGGCAATGCCAAGGTTGCCAGGCTTACTTACAATATAGCTGACCTAAGGCAACCCGTTGAGGACCTTGTCGGGCTTCAATCGGGCAACCCATATTTAGAGAAGTCGGTATAATTACAACAGAATCAAATCGGGTCCAAATAGGGCGAAAGTATCGGAGCCCTAATTATTTCAAACATGGCACTGACGAGGCAACCCTTTGAGGGCCTAATCGGGCTCCACGAGGAGTTAGTTCCGAGGCTCGCCATGAGATGTCGCATACGGCACGCGCTCTCTCCCATACGGAATATGCAAATCGTATGCTTATATAGCCGAAGTGGGAGCACCGGTTGTATTCGACACCGCAGAATCAGGCCTCTCAGGAAATCATGCCTCGAGGGAAGTCATACCCGCAAGATTTCTACACAGAAATCCTCTGCTTTATACTATTTTTTCGTAAAAATTCTCTTGAGGATTATTAATAATTAATAATAATAATAATAATAATAATAATAAATATAATAATAAAATAATTCAATTTTACCATCTACACGCATAGCGATACTACGTACGCACTAGGGCCCTGATAGGTCTTGACCATGGGCTTGTCGTGGATTCGACATGGCAGACGTGAGGCGGTTGTAAAGGCCCTCATTTGGCAACCTTCTAAGGCCCTTGTCGAAAAAGCGTGACCGTCCATTCACGGGTCCTATTGGGCTTCCAGTCAAGGGCCCGAAGTAAGTTAGGGAAAACCGATCGGGGCCTATTCGGGGCCTCAATCAAATTCACGCATTCTTCTCATCTAAAAATTTTCGAATTTTTTGAAAATCAACTAGGAAGCAAGGTTGAAAGAAACCTCTGTTGGGTTCGATTACATAGTATTCGGGACAAAGTTTAACTTTAACAATTTTGGATTCATTCTTGTAATATACAAAGAAAATGAGTTATGCATCACATTCGCTTCTCATTTATTTATTAGCTTGCATTTTGTACATTGAAGCTAGAAATGCATAGTTCGACTGCTGAGGGATAGAGAGGCGTATCGGATCATTTGAAGTATGTTGAATGTGTGGAGGTACGTCCTTTTGGTACTGAGCATTCGATATATTGCTGATAAAAAAATATATGTAAGTGCATATATGCATTAGGCATTTTGCGAGCGCGAACTAAAGCATATAATGCATGCTGGAGAGCACACATACAGCGAAAACCGCGATAATAATGTCTTTGATTTACGATAGAGCCAAGTCACGTCGGATGTTGAACCCCTTCTCTCTCGCTCTCTCTCTCTCTCTCTCTCTCTCGCTCTCGCTCTCATAGTCCCTCTCTCTTCTTTTCTTTCTGTTTTCTCATGTCTCTCTTGTAATGCTTGAGAAATGCTTCTTATGCCGCGTAGACATACACTTATGGCTCGGTTTAACCTCCGCCTGTTCAGCCATGAAAGAGGAAAAGTGCTCTCCCGCAAATACTCGTAATCCTGAAGGGGTTGCACCGAAGGGATGTTCCCGCTGATGGAATATCGTGGTGATCTTAATATAAGGCGATTTTTCGTACAAACCCAAAAAAAAAAACCCTCAACCATTTAGTACAAGACCACAGTACAAGCCCAAAAAGCCCTCAAAAAGCCATTTTGTTCCTCAAGGCGATATTCTGGTAGAGACATACATTTTGAACATTTTGTCGAGCTCGATAAAAAAAGTATATATTTTTGCCATTCTTTTTTTACAACACATTTATTAATATTTTGACAATAAACAAAAAAAAATCGAGGAGAAAAAATGAAAATGAAATAAGTTATAAGCTAGTAAAGTTGGGGCTAAAAAAGGGGTGTGTTGGTTGACACTATTGCAACCCTTCTAGTCATCCGATACAAAATTTAAAAAAAGATTATTCATTAGTAAGAATGTCGTTATAGCCCCTGCCTCATAGAAAATGGAAAAAAAATCGCAAAATAGTGGCTGTCTGAAAAAAAAAGTTTTTTGACTCTTTTTTCATAGCTTATAATTTTTTTTCAATAGTGAAAAAACGAATTTTGATATAGAAATGGTAGGGGCGACATAGAGTTATACATTGAAGATTGGTGAAAAATTTGAAGTAAATCGGTTGAGTAGAACTTGAGATACCATGTCAGCCGTGTTGAGAAAAGTAGTTTTAGTTTGATTTGCTCCGACGTGCCCGGCGTAATTGCTGCATCACTAAAATAGTTATAACTCCGTAAACTATTAGAATTAAAAAATTTCATTTCAACGATATATTCATAATGGTCTGAACTTTAAGAATATGCAAACAAAAATTGATTTTTTCAAAATTCTAGACCAGAAAGCTCCCTTAAAGTTGAGCGCCGACGTGACTATAGTTGCTGTGTCACTAAAATAGCTATGACTCCGTAAATTATTGGGATTAAAAAATTTCCTTTCGTGGATACATTCTTAAAGGTCTGAACTTTAAGAATATGCAAACAAAAAAATTGATTTTTTTAACATTCTATACCAGAATACTCCCTTAAAGTTACGCTCTGACGTGACGGGCGTAGTTTTTTCGTCACTAAAATAGCTTAACTCCGTAATGATTGAAATAAAAAAATTTTCTTTGAAGGATATGTTCCTAATGCTCTAAACTTTAAGAATATACAAAAAATAATTGATTTTTTCAAAATTCCAAACCAGAATACTTCCTTAAAGTTACGCTCTGACGTGACTATAGTTGCTGTGTCACTAAAATAGCTATGACTCCGTAAATTATTGGAATTAAAAAATTTGCTTTCGAGGATATATTCTTAAAGGTCTGAACTTTAAGAATCTGCAAACAAAAAAATCAATTTTTTCAACATTCTATACCAGAATACTCCCTTAGAGTTACGCTCTGACGTGAAGGGCATAGTTCCAGCGTCACTAAAATAGGTAAACTCCGTTAAAGATTGAAATAAAAAAATTTCCTTTCAAGGATATATTCCTCATGCTCTAAACTTTAAGAATATACAAAAAATAATTGATTTTTTCAAACTTCTAGACCAGAATACTCCCTTGAAGTTGAGCTGCAACGTGACTATAGTTGATGTCTCACTAAAATAGCTATGACTCCGTAAATTATTGAAATTAAAAAATTTCCTTTCGAGGATATATTCTTAAAGGTCTGAACTTTAAGAATATGCAAACAAAAAAATCAATTTTTTCAACATTCTATACCAGAATACTCCCTTAGAGTTACGCTCTGACGTGAAGGGCATAATTCTAGCGTCACTAAAATAGCTAAACTCCGTTAAAGATTGAAATAAAAAAATTTCCCTTCAAGGATATATTCCTAACGCTCTAAACTTTAAGAATGTACAAAAAATAATTGATTTTTTCAAAATTCTAAACCAGAATACTTCCTTAAAGTTACGCTTTGACGTGACTATAGTGTCTGTGTCACTAAAATAGCTATGACTCCGTAAATTATTGGAATTTCAAAATTTCCTTCCAAGGATATATTCCTAATGCTCTAAATTTTAAGAATATACAAAAAGTAATTGATTTTTTCAACATTCTAAACCAAAATACTCCCTCAAAATTACGCTCCGACGTGACTATAGTTGCTGTGTCACTAAAATAGCTATGACACCGTAAATTATTAGAATTTAAAAATTTCCTTTCGAGGATATATTCGTAAAGGTCTAAATAACTTCAAGAATATGCAAAAAAAAAATGATTTTTTCAAAATCCCATACGAGAATACTCTTTAAGCTATAGCTATAGCTATAGCTTCTCTAATCTGATATCTAAGTTATAGCTATGGCTATAGCTTCTCTAATCTGATATCTGAGCTATAGCTATAGCTATAGCTCCGTAAATTATTGGAATTAAAAAGTTTCCTTTCGAGGATATATTCATAAAGGTCCAAACTTTAGCAATATGAAAAAAAAAATTGATTTTCAAAATCTTTTTTCCGTAATCTGACCGTTTTCCTTCCGTCTTCATCGTCCTCCAACTGTGCTCCGACACACGCTCCTCTGACCGTCATATTGGCAGATACTAGCTAACCGTAGAATCTTCACGTGTGTCCTCAGGTCCTCGAACGAGACGCGTCAAGAGGCCGAGTGATTCGCGGGGTCCGACGACGACGCCGGAGGAAAAGAGGCCACGCACGGCCTTCAGTGGTGAACAGCTGGCACGATTGAAGAGGGAATTCACGGAAAATCGTTATCTCACCGAGCGACGAAGGCAACAATTGTCGAGGGATCTTGGGCTGAACGAGGCGCAGATAAAAATTTGGTTTCAGAACAAACGTGCGAAGATAAAGAAGGCGAGTGGTCAGAAGAATCCACTGGCCCTTCAGCTGATGGCGCAGGGTCTCTACAATCATTCGACGGTACCGCTGACGAAGGAAGAGGAGGAACAGGCCGCTGAACTTCAAGCCAAATGACGAACTTAGACGAAATTAGCGTTACGCGTTGGTCTTTGTCCGACCTTTTGAAACCAAAAAGATTGAAAAACGAAAATAAGGGATTCTCTCTCATTACGATCGAAGGGGACTCGTTCAGACTCTTCATGAGGAGGAAAAATGAAGATCTTCTTCGTTATAAAAAAAAAAAAAGTCTCAGTGTCTCGAAAAGCCCTCTCGACGAGAAAAATTCCTTTTTTCTTCGTTTACGAATAAACGAAATTTATGTTATTGTATAATTATTATCGTTACGAATATTTACGATAAAATTATAACGTTTTATTCGAGAGATTATCCGCGACGAAATGAAGAAAAGAGACAACTAGTGCAGTCCCCAGTGTGCCATTTTAAAAGTAAAAGAAAAAAAAACATGGATATAAATGAGAGATGCACGCGAGGATTGAAAAAATGATTTTTCATTTTTTTTAAAAGCGTGATTTTTTTTTCTGTGTCAGAGAACTCGCCTCGCGCAGAGAGAATAGATTTTAATTTATTGTAAAAATGTAATATACGATGAGAGAGAGAGAGAGAGAGGGAGAGAGAGAGAGAGAGAGAGGGAGGGAGAGAATGAGTGAGTAAGAGTCGAATCGCAGATTGCAAAACGTGCAATAATAAAAAAAAATGAGAAACTTATAAATATTAATCGTAGATCGGAAGTACCATCGAGGGTGAGTGCTTGTAAATTTTTGTGACTTTTTGAGGGGTGTTAATCGTAACATCCTGGATCGGCGTGAATGTGATTGACGAAAATGAGATAAAAGAGAATGAAGAGAGAAAGAAATGATAAATAAAACCAACGTGTGTAAATACTCAATCCCACCCGCGTGTAGTTTAGCATTAAAGTTGCGCCTATATAGACTGTTTAAAAGTATCTTAGTTATTTATTTACCGAGAACGATCTCCGGTTGTTCGCGAATGCGGAGATACGACGAGAAAGGAAGAATCGAGGGAGGAAGAGGAGGAAAAAAAAGGAGTTAGGGGAGGGTGGGGCACGATGGCCCCCCTTAAGCCCGGTTAATACTTTTCGTGGCATGCAATCATCAAATCAGTTTACTTTTATTCCATCTTGAACGAATTCACCGTCGTTTTGCCGAAACAAAAAAAAAAATCTGGAGCACGATGGCCTCTAAAAAATGATAATTTTTTTATTTCATCTTAAAAAATTGTTTTCAACGTTAAAAATGTTTTTCTCTTTGATGGTCCATTTTACCCCTGATGCAGTGCATCGGCCATAAAATCGGTTTACTTTTGATCTATCTTGAACGAATCCACCGGACATTTTGCCGAGACTGAAAAAAAAATTCTGGACTACGACGGCCTCTAAAAAATAATAAATTTTCGTTTTTTATTTTGAAAAATTGTTTTCAACATTAAATTTTTTTAGGGCGGTGGATTGTGCCCCAGGTATCGCGGATTTGCCTGAAAATGAGTCGATACATCAAATTCATGATAATTGGACGAAAAACAAAAAAAAAATTTATTATCGAATTTTTTAGGCGGGCCGTCTTGCCCCAACCTCCCCTACTCTCGGGTTATTTTAACTTTGAAATAGACGAGAACACTCCGAAGGAGAGAAAATGAATGAAACATCGTACAAACACAGGAAGAGAGGAGATTGTGCGAGGGCAAACACCAAAAGACAGACAGACGGACGGACGGATGACGGAAAAAAAACGTGACGAAAATCTCGTGAGAACGAGAGATGCAAACAGTGAGAAATTGGAGGGAAAACAAAATAAGAGAACTCGTCATAGCTGTATAAGATTATTTAAAAATGATTAAAAAATATTCCTAGTGATCGAAGTATCGCAATTAGTCTCGTTTATTTCACCTCGTCCAATTTATATCATAAAAAACTCCTTTCCCGATTCACTTCACCTACGTCTACTTCACAACTCTATTCATGTCAATGAAATTTTTTTTTTTTATTACCTACTAGGAAAATATATTGCGATCTAATAAATTTTTATTTAATATTAATAAATATTATTTCAAACTGAACAAATATGTATTTAAATGAAATAATTTTGTTTTTATATTTACACAATACATATTTTTAAACATTTCAATCTTTCAATGTATAGCTACACATATGAAGTGTAAAATTTCGTAAAGCTACGTCTTTTCTTTAACAGAAGGGAAAAGAAAAAAGACCCTTTATATCACTCAGTACAATAATGGACGCTTTTGCGTCCATATTGCACCTCGTGATATAAAATATCGTACATCACTCGTCAGAAAATGTTTTTACGTCCTCGTGATGTAATGTACTATTATTGCACTCCGTGCGCAAAGTGCCACTTTGCGCACGCTGCGCGTGCTCAAACTGGCACTTTGCGCACTCGTACAATAAAATTTCGTACGATACTAGTGCGAGAAACTTTTCCTCAACTCGTGTGATTGCAACATTTGCCTTCGGCTCATGCTGCAAACTCACACTCGTCAGAAAAAGTTTCATCGCACTAGTATCATAATATACTATTTTTTATAGGAATCCTTTTCGGGGATTCAACCATCTTGCGTTTTGCCGCAATGTTCAATGTATTTGATATCCATACTGAAAAATAAGGATATCAAACATGGACGAGCTTGGAAAGGATATAAGCGTCGAGAGGCAGGTTCGCTTGTGCGAGAGGCAGCCACCTGGCGGATTTTTGAGGTACTGACAAATCTGCAGATATGATCGGATGAGATTACGGGTGAATAGGTATTTAGTAACAACGAATAGAATTTTTCTTCAACGCCTGTTTCTCGATGACAGGGAATTGAAATAAATAAATATAGTGGAAGTAAATATCGCTCAAAATTGTACGGAAAGAAAATTTTCTTCAAAATAACTAAAAAATAATCAAACAAACGATTATAGTGCCTACGACTAGATCTTTTTTCTGGGTGTAATCGTTCCTCGGCGATGTATATTTTCGTCGGGGAGTCACATCGATCGTTCATCGAGGATAATATCGTCGTAACGAATTTGTCCATCATTCACTGTCTTCCTGGGTAAGTGCACGCAAAATTTCGACGCATTGTCCGCGACGGTTCGAGCGTGAAAATAATTGCCATCGCTCGGTGAAAGGAGCAACGAATAATTGGGCAAAAAGTAACATCCTCGAAGAATGATGATAAATTTTTTTTAAATAGCTCAGACAATCGATCACTTGATTGAGTAATAATAATTTGATCGAGCGATATGTGTTATTACGAAGAAAAAATAAACAATTACTGCGAAGACAGTTTATTCAAGCGAATTTTAATAATCCGTTCCACAGCGATGAATTATTTATTAATTATTTTAACGTGCTGTTTATAATTCGAACGGATTCAGCATCGATAATTTGGTGTTACGTAAAGCGTTTGCAGGGAAGAGGATATTAGTAATTGAGTAATCAGGGGGAATTTAGTAATTACCGTGCATTCATGTTATTGTAAAAATAACTAGCAGACATTTTTGGGAGACAGGATGATTTATCTCCCACTGGTTGAAGTGGATGCCGTTTTTAAGGTGACGTACCTTGAAAGAAAAAAAAGGAACACTTATAAGACGACTTATAACTATGTAACTTAAGAATTTTTAAATTTAGCATAGTGAAAAAAAATATTTTCGATTAAAACGGAAATTGGTCTGGGCCAAATCAAAATTTTAATTAATACCGTAAAACGGGGCGTTGGTGTTTTGGAAATTTTTTGGTCGTAACTTTTTTTTAACGTCCAAAATTAATTTTTTTTTGCTTGAACAGAACAATATGTCCTTTGGCTATAAAATGTATAACAATAGCAAGCCCCACTAGACCCTCACAATTTTATATATTTAGAAAAAAAAGCCAAAGTAACCCCGAGTGTGGGGCTACTTTGGAGACACATTGAAATGCAACTTATGTCAAAGATCCACAACGTAAATGCAGCTTTGATATCATTTTGATAAAAAAAAAATATATTTAATACATTGTACATGAAATTAAATGAAAAAAAACAACGATTTTTGACAATGAATTCGTCATTTTTATTGAAGAAATATTTTACATAAAAATACCAAATACGTAGACCCGAATTTTAAGTTCATAAGATCAAACTTTCTATTGAACTCAAATTTGAATTTTAGATCGAACTTAAGTTTAAATGTAAGATGAATCTTAAGTTTGAACTTAAGTATCATTATAAGTTTATACTTTTGTTCAAACTTTAATGCGAATATCAAATCGATCTTAAGGTCAAACTTAAATTTGGTTTGAGGTTTGACCTTGAGATCCATCTTGAGCATGAACTCAAGTTCGATCAAGCTTCTTTCATCGCCTCCCTCAACCGTGTTATTGTAAATTAGTTGTGAAAATAATTAATTACGATCAAACTTAAGTTTAAGCTCAAGATGGATCTTAAGTTCGAACTTCAAACCAAATTTAAGTTCGCACTTAAGATCGATCTGAAGTTCGCACTAAAGTTTGAACTTAAGTATGAACTTATAATGGTACTTTAGTTCAACTTACGATTCATCTTAAATGGGAACTTAAGTTCGATCTTAAGTTCCAACTTGAGTTCCATGGAAAGTTCGATCTTAGGATAGGACTTGTGACTTGAAATTCGAGCCTTACAGATGTAACAGACGTTGGAGTCGCTTTTCGTGCCCTTCTTTATTCCCTTCATGCGAATGGCATCATCGATTGTTCGGACGTCTTGACTTGTTACACATATCCGTGTACCTAGTTTATAAATGACTTTTTTCCTCTTCGACCCACTCCCCACAGCCCCTCTCACCCCACAAGGTCACGAAGGTTCACTGCGCACACGTTTTTACCGTATTTTGCTGCTCGTCCAAAGTAGCCCCAAAAATCAACAAATAACCCCCGAAGTCAAAGTAGCCCCGTTTTACGGTATATCGTGTAGATTATCATTTGAAAGGACCACCCCTAAAAATTCTAAAAATATTTGTTCAGTAATTTTTGGTGCAGGGTACTGAAGAGTAACAGAAATCATTGTCTCCCCCTGATCTGGTTTTTGAAGCTAAAATTCAGATTTTAACAGGGTTAATAGATTGAGACGGCCTCTATTTTACGCATTTTTATTTTACACATGACATTTTCTACACAAAAGTTTCTACACAAATTATTCTACGTATGAAAGTTGCAAGAAATATTATTCTACACAAAATTATTCTACACCGGTTTCTACACGCATCATTCTACACCAGAAAATATGGCTGGAAATAATATTCTACTCTACACATTATTATTCTACATATTATTATCCTACACATTATTTCCCTACAGATTACAGTCGGTAGCAAAACTCGGCATGCGATGTTTTTTATCGAAACTCTGCAACGTGATTATCCATTCCAGTAGTAAATTTTGCTGAAGACTGTAATGTGTAGGAAAATAATATGTAGGATGATAATGTGTAGAATAATAATGTGTAGAATAGAATTTTATTTCCTGCCACTTTTTCTTGCGTAGACACTTTTGTGTAGAAAGTGTCATGTGTAAAATAATAATGTGTAGAATAGAGGCCTCCTGAATATCCGTTGCCACCTCTTTTGTTTAGAATAATGTGTGCAGAAACTGGTGTAGAATAATATTTTACGCAACTTCTCTTGTGGAGAATGCTTTGCCACTTTCTTGTGTGGAATAATTTGTGTGGAATAATTTGTGTAGAAACTTTTGTGTAGACAATATCATGTGTAGAATCAAAATGTGTAGAATCGTGGCCTCTGCATTTAATTTAAAAAAAGGTTGGGTAATGTAATGACAGTAGATAGGGTTTTATGGCACTTTTCAAAATTCCCTTTTACTACAAGAAGAAATTACAATGTTTCAATTGGTTTGGAACCAATTTTTCACAGATTTTCATCATTTAGTCTATTGATGTGGCTTATTTTCATAATAATCTTAACTCGCACAAAACTACGTGGAAAAAATTAATGGTCATTTCCAGGCTTACACATAACTCAAAAAATTTCAATAGAACACTCCCTATTTAAATTTTAATATAATAATTCCGATATATCATCGAGTTTCTTTTTGATCATTGATTGACATGGAGATGTATAAAACAAAACTCGAGTGACAAACAACAGACGGCATACAATGACGACGCTCCTTATTAATTTCTAATTAGTCTTCGAATTTTCAGTACTTTTTAATTAGTCTTTGACTTTTTAGTAATCTTTTCACTCCCAAACTTTACGTATTAGAACTAACGGAAACCTTATTGACAACCTAATTAATAAATTATTAACAACCTCATTAATAAATTATTGACAACCTTATTAATAAATTATAAACAACCTTATTAATAAATTATTAACAACCTCATTTATAAATTATTAACGACAAAACAACGATGCGTCAAAAATAGAGAAATATGATCTTTTCCAATAGAGATCTCGACGCTTTTTGACCACGAAGACGAAGTACAAACGTCTTCGTCTTCGCAAAAAAAGGGGTTGATCTCTTCGAGGGTTGATATAAAAGTTGTCGCGGGGCGGGTCGATTCTGACTGCGATGGCATTTGGAATTTTGGCGCATGCTTGTTTTCGGCAAGAGGTATATATAATATAACCGGGTCTCCAACGCAACGCACGACCCCTAAACCTCTTGCGCACCCCCGCAATGTTCCATGGTGGGGTCTGGCGTTCAACCCTATGTATATTGGGGTGATCTGCAACCCCTTCGATATCGTCGAAGGCCTCTCGCTCACCGATAGCCCACGAGCAATAATAGTGGCGCCCGTAGAGAGAGATATCAATTGATTTACAGTCGAAAGGTGGCCATCGCTGATATCGGAACATTGAGGGGGTTGCGGGGGTGCGGCCACGCCTACGCAACCCAACGGAAGTGGTGGTGTTACAACCCCTTTACACCATGATCAATCGTATAGCCATGCATGACGATCTGCTGAAGGTCAGAAGGGTGCAAAGTCCTTGAAAGGTTGATGCAGCCGTGGCCTTTTGCTTGGTGATGGTGGTCGAAGGTACATATGCGGTATATTATGGTGTTAACAAGAGCAGGGAGGATGAAACATTACGGGGAGGGTTATGGCGGTTGAAACGTTCGAGGGACAGCGTATGCCTCGTTTAACCCTCCTATCGAACCCCCAACCCTGTTATTTATACATAACCGTGGGAGCTTTGCTGGTAGTGGGTTTAAGATTTATATGTATTTACGAATATTTAAGGGGTTTCGGGTGCCCAAAACCTTGTGGAAAATTAATGACTTGGTGAGTCGTTAAATACCCTGGCAAGGGCTTACTTAAATGATTTTCTTAAGTGTCGCGATAGCTAAATGACCCCAAAACAGATTTTTTTGAACTTCCGTCAGTTCTTTTACCGACCAATCTTTACAATTTAAGAACAGAAATTTTTGGTTGATTAATTTTGGATACAACTACTCCTGGACCATTGGGAACGGTAAAAAGTATCTTTTTGGAGGCATAACCCTTTTTATCAAATTTCTACGATTTTCAAGGTTATCCCTGATGACTAAATAAAAAGTGGGGCCACCTGCAGACTTAATTACCCAGCGGCTCCACCATTTTTTTTATTCCATCAAGCCATCTTCGAGAAACATGTATTAATTAAATTTTTAGGTTATGTTGACCTTCATCCCATTCCTAGGGTGCATTTCTGCAGCACACAGATCTGCGCGGATCTTCTGGAAAAATCTTTTTTTAATTTCCATTCAATTATCGTTCTTTTATTGACAGGGTCATGCATCTGAGTTACATGACTAAATTCACCTTATTCAACGATCTGTAAATAATTTGTTCTTTTATCGCAGGTGCTACAGTATGCCTCTGAATTACATGACCCAACTTTAAAGTGATGCTATAAGCTTAAAGGAGTAGTGGCATCCTCGAATTAATGACAGGTGTCGCTATAGGTCCCGTTTTTTAAATTAAGGTACTTAAAATTAACCCTTTGTGCCATGGGGGCACTCTACGAGTGATACCTAACTGTGGCTAAGAGAAAATGTGTGACACAAAGGGTTAAGGAAATTTAGGCCTGGGGTATTTTGTACCCCAGTGTGTCAAGTAAGGGTTAAAACAAAATCGGTTATGGCTGTATCTATATTCCCCAAGCCATAGACTTTTGCCAATCCATCCCAGACTTTTGCCAATCCATGATCTGGTTGGATGAAATAGTATATTACGATACTAGTGCGATGAAACTTTTTCTGACGAGTGTGAGTTTGCAGCATGAGCCGAAGGCGAATGTTGCTATCACAAAGTGCGCAAAGTGGCACTTTGCGCACGGAGTGCAGTAAAAGCTTTTCCTGCCCTTCGTACCTTCATTCCGTAAGGGTAGTCATTTACCCTCATCCAGACTAGGAACCTCAGAGATCATTGTGAATTGTTTTCCGGATTACTTAAGGTCTGGTTGGCGTCTATAAATTATATACGTAATCTAATCTTCATCGTGTAGAGGGGAAATCAACGTCACCTCTCTGGGTGTGCAACTCGCTACTATTTGGTGCTGGCGATCAAAGAGAGAGACAGAGTGAGTTCCGGTACACTCGACGAATTTATTGACCGGCTCGATGCTCCGCACGATCTCTCTGAAAGGGTTCCACCACATACACACATATATATATATATATGTGTGTGTATTTCCACCAAGGCGCTTAATTCGATAGGACACGGCAGATAGCATTACACATGCATCTCGGGGGAATCGTTTGAAAATGAATAGTAGCTCGGTCGCACGAGATCGACGAAATGTTTAATGCAGAGGAGATGCATTATCGGAGTTGTTTCAGCGGAATTTTTCTACCGTCCAGTGATTATTTAAATTATCGAGATATCCATATTTGAATACAAGTCATTTGACTGTGGTCTCCTTTCGTCGAGACTGAAGTGCCTCTCGAGACAATGGTCTTATCGATGATGGAGACCAGAAATGAGAATATTTTTCGAGTCTCGTTTTTGGGAGGCTGATGACCCGGATGACAAAGTGGCGATTTCTCTCGTTGAGTGAATCTTTCGCTGGATGGTCGTCCTGACAGGCTAAGTTATAGTCTGGGATTTGGGGTACAAGTATAACCGAAGAGGAAAACGATCCAGAGATCTACGTCTATGGGTCTAACGTATGTATCTTCGTCCGACGATCCGGTCGAAGAATCAATGACCTGAGGCTCACGTCACCTCTCTCTCTTGGGAGAGGTGACGTGATGTTCCCAGGAGGCGAAAAGCGACTTCCGTTCATTGTAGATTTTCCATTCCGGGGAACCATCGGTCTTGGGACACTTTGTGACGGCGAACAACCGCTGCCGATACTCAGAGGCACAATCGTGTTAGCTTTTGCCAAAGATATATGCAGGGGACGAGAACGAATGGCTGATCTTTTGCGGCATGGGCGACGATCAGATACATCGATAACCGTGTCCGCTCTGATCCTCACTCTTTCGCCTGGCCCGCAATATTTTCTCAGCCATGCGGCCTGTATAATGCATCACCTTTGCGATCTGTCGATTCGAGATCCCGAATTTTCAAAAAGCACCTCGATATATAGAGAGTTACCGAAAGTAGATCAGCTTAAAATAGGAGGACTTTTAGATGTTTCCCCGTAGTAAAAAACTCCAAAAACTCCAAAAACTCCAACGGTCCTCATAGGACTCCATTGGACAATGAATAGGGATCCATTGGGATTCCCGCATCTGTCAATGGCATATAGGAGTGACCATCGATCAGTGAATGGGTATCCATTGAAAAGTTACCATTGCCCAATGACGTCCATTGGACAGTAAATGCGGATGAACCGAATGCAAATGCGGATGAACTCCATTACTCAATGATACCCATTGATGGAAAGCAAGTGCGGGTGGATCGAGCGATCAGCATTGCCCAATGGTGTCCATTGGAAGGCAAATGCTGATGAACGAAATGATCAGCTTTAATCAATGATATCCATTGGAAAGTAAATGCGGATGAACTGAATGATCAGCATTACCCAAAGATGTCCATTGGAAACCAGATGCGGCTAAATCGATGAATGATCAGCATTTACCAATGATGCCCATTGAATAATGAGTAACGAATTATACAATGGTCAACATTTATGTACTTTATTATTGCGTGAGAGATTCTTACTGGTCAAGATAAATGCGTGAATATAGGTGAGGCTTGACCTCTTCAAAAGGCTTTGATGTGCTCGGTTGGTTGTGGAATGCCAAACGCGCGGCCAGGTTAATATGCCCGAGCGGAGCTCGTCCTCCCGTACATCCGTGCATCCACTTCATTATTTTATTAACAAGGGCGCGTGTCTGATTTCTCGGAATCATTTGTAAAGATTCCTGAAAGCACACGAAGCTGAACAAACGAGATGAGGAGGAGCCAGAGAGGGATAAGCGCGAGAGACGCGCGCGGATGATAAGGATTTAAGGAAGAAGGATGGAATATTGTTGTTACACGGATCTTCGTGGTGGAGTCGAGTTTGTGTCTGACCTCGCGAAGACACCATCGAGTTTACAATGAGCAAAGTATGCATGATTCTCGGGGCGACGTCTCGGCTTCCCACAGACGAGATCTCATGCAGCGTGACAGACAGAAGCGCGATCCTGTCAAGTCAGCGGGCAATCCTAATCTGACAGGGACGTATTGGACGGTCGTGGAATTTTGTCGCTCGTTTCTCTGGGATGGAGAATATATATTGACACTTATCAATCGTTTTTTGGACTTAACTTCCAAGCCTTGATCTCTTGCCCACACGGAACATTAGAGCCATGGGACGTCCAATATTCATACATGGTGGATGAAAGCTCCATCCCAAGGACGTCCATGAGTATCCTTCAAACTTCTAAAAGAAGTTCGAAACGGCACCTGTTCTATGTACTGGGAACGTCCTGTATACGTACCCTGAGACGGTTTTTAGACGGACTAGATCCCAAAACTTACGTATTTAAGACGAATAAACCAGTGATCCGAAAGATGTCCAATGATCATCTATTATACGTCCCTTAATTTAAATAATTAGACATAAGTGATTAACTATAAACCTTATTACTGATTATATAATACTCGGGGTCTATAAGATATCCATATTTTACAGGAAAAAATGGGGAAAAAATAGGTTTCGATTTTTCACCGTACGGTCACCCATCCAAGTATTGGATTTGAGGAATGCTGCTTAACTTTTCTAATTTCCTACCTACCTACCTATCTACCTACGCTAACTTGACTTGTGATAAATTTTTGCACTCAAAAACCTTATACGCTGTAGTTTGCTGATATACTTATTTATCTTTGTCTCACAGGCCTTAAATAATGTATAATCAGTAATGAAATTTATAATTAATGAACAATATGTAATTAATAGGGTTTAAATTAAGGGACGTATAATATATGATCATTAGACATCTTTTGCAACATTGGTATTCGTCTTAAATACGTACATTAAACGTCTCCTTATGAGGTTTATGGGTACATCTAAAAACTATTTAAGGGTACGTATACGAGACGTTTTCAGCACATAGATCGCTGCCGTTTCGCATCTCCGTTAGTGGTTTAAGGAATGTCCATGGACTTCCCCGGAATGAAATTTTCATCCAACATATATGATTATTGGACGTCCCCTGGCTGTTAGGTTATCCGCGCGGAATATATTTACAGCTCCAAAAATATGTGTCGTGGACGTAGAATAAACTTCCGCGTTATTCTTCGATAGACGTAATTTGTACGTATATAAGACGGTCTAGCGGCGTATCCATATCGTAGCTGCTCGAAGTACTTGAATGTACATCCAAAGGCCGAATGCTTTTGATTGGACAAAACGCGATGGATCACACAGGACGTATATTGTATGTCCACGACACGTACTATTTCTTGAGCTACAAATATACACAACACGGTCATCCATGGTATGTCCATGGGTAGACATGCAATAGCTTTTAATTCAGGATAGAAATTGGACATCTATTGGACGTTCTAGGTTCACGTCTATATGAAGTCCCACATGGAACATCCGATAGACGTTCAATTGACGTCCTCCAAATATGATTTTCGTATACGAACCTGGAACGTCCAATGGATGTTCAATTACTATCCTGAATTGAAAGCTTTTTAATGTCTACCTATGGGCATACCATGGATGGCCGTGTTGTGTATATTTGTAGCTCAAGAAATGGTACGGGTGGTGGACATACAATATACGTCCTGCGTGATCCATCGCATTTTGTCCAATCAAAAGTATACCATGGATGTTCAGTGTCCGCATTACGTCCATCGTGGATGTAGACGTGTTAAGGATCTATGGATGATCGATGGACGTCCAATGGACACTCGGTTCCGTGTGAGTGGGAATCGACGGAGACCCGATTAATTATTAATCAGCTGAGCCATTTCCGTACGTTTAGCCCTACCTGCACTCTGACCTTTCGAATGGAGCGAAGATTCTCCGGGGTTCATCGAGGATCGAGTCCGTCGCCTTTATCGAGACGATGGAAATAGATACGCAATGATTGTATGCGATAATTGTCGGGGGATATTGTTCTTGCGAGGCTCAGGCATTAATCGATACCTCGATGATGATTACACGGCTCGAGAACGCGTGTCTCGACGATCGATCGATTGATCGATCGTTAACGATCAGACGAGAAAATTCCGCATCAATTGAACCTCTGGATCTTGGTGATATTATACTCATTGCGGTTAAGGCTTCTTACGTATGTCCAGCAGTGCCAAAAAGGCACTTCTGAAACAATTTATTTAGCAGGGATTACAATGGACATATCTGAGGTATTCCACACCCATTCGAACTAGGTCTGACCCTTCACCGCTCCGATTTTGTCCGCAATTTTTTTTATGGTTTTGTAATAACCTCTGAAGAGCACTCAGAATTTTGTTCAGTTTTTTTTGGAGCAATGTGACTTAAACATAATTTTATAAACAAATTATTTTTAGCCCAAATTTAAAAATTTGAAAAAAATCACAAAAATCTCGGTTTTTATGTAAAAAAATTTCGAGCCCTCAGCCAACGCCGGCAGGGATTTCCTTCTGTTTATAATAAGCTCTTGCGAAAAACAAAATTTTAAAAAGAAGGACCTTGAATTGAGTGGGCCATTATTCAAACATTTTTGTATGAATTGAAAGGATTAAAAAAAATGTTTGGATAAGAGCCTACCCAATTCCGGTTTCTCTTTATATTAAAAAAAATTTGTATTGTCGAAAAGGCTTGTTATAAACAGAAGAGAGCTCCTGGCAACTTTGGCTCAATGCATCAAATTTTTCATATAAAGAAGGGATTTTTATGATTTTTTCAGATTTTCAAGTTTGGGCTAAAAACAATTTATAAAATTATAGTTAAATCAAATCACTCCAAAAAAAATCTGAAAAAAGTGAGTGCTCTTGAGAGGTACTACAAAACCATCAAAGATCAAATCGTTGTGGAATGCTCAATATACAAATAAATATTACACATCGTTTATGGCGACTTTCGGAATAGAAATTATTTTCACTCAATTATTAAAACAACTATTCAGTAATAAGTGAGGTTATTCACAGCGTTGAAAAAAGTTTGGCTTCATGATTGGCATCGTATCATCGGTAAATGTTGATCGATCTGAAAGATTCGAGAAACTGGACAAACAAGAAATGGAGATTGCGAAAATTGCAAAAAGCGATGAATTGTTGAAAAAAAATCAGATAGAGCTTAGAATTGACGAGAATTATGTTTTTCTAATAAACAATGTAGACACCGAAAGATTTTGTAACATATGAAAATTTCTTTCTTCAAAATGCTGTTTTTCAAAAATTTCAAAGTTGATGTGACAGTGAAAAAAAATTGGTACAGATCATTGCTTATGCGAAATCTATCTTTTAGATAAAAGATAACAAAAGCTCGATCAGGAACGTAATGGGAAGGACACGTATTTTCCTTCAGGGAGTATTCTGGTCTAGAATTTTGAAAAAAAACCAATTTTTTTGTTCATATTCTTCAAGCTTACACTTTTAAGAATATATTCTTGAATGGATATTTTTCCATTCCAATCATTTACGGAGTTTTATCTATTTTAGTCACGTCGAGGCATAACTTTAAACGCGTTTTTCTCAAAACTATTTTTCTCAACACGTTTGACATGATATCTCAAGTTCTACTCAACCGATTTACTTCAAATTTTTTACCAATCTTCAATATACAACTCTCTATCGCCCCTACCACTTTTGTATCAAAATATTTTTTTTTCCTACTGTAAAAAAATTAAAAACTATACATAAACCCAATTTTTTTTTCTGAGGACTATCACAATCCACTGAGAGAAAAAATTACTAAAACCAATGAAATCAAGTTTTGAAGGTAAAAAATCGTTTTTTTTTTCATTATTTGCCAAAACATATTAGATTGGTTCCCTTATATATTTACTTGGTTCATTTTTTTCAGTCAATTCCATAAATTTCTATTTTAATAAACAAATTTACTTGAATCTAACAATATGTTATCAATTATATGTAATATGTTGTTTGAATCAAGAACACATTTTATCATTCAAAACATGTATGTCTTTTAATACAGGAAGCACTGAGAAAAAAAATTTGTTGAATCAACAAATTAATTAGTCCAATCAACAGGAAAAATAATTGATTCAATCAAACGCGTGTTTATTAATTGTTGCTAAATATTTTATAAAAAATATAAAGCCCTTGCCAAATAATTTAATATGCATAAATTAGTGACCTCGAAAAGAGATAAATAGAAAAAAAGACAAATCTGCGCCAATTCACCGATCTAATTTCTCTGTCCGACCGAGATTCGAACCCTCAACCCTACCTACCATCATACCTATCCTACCTAACTGCCTAACACGCTACCTATTACGCTATCGACTACTACTATGCACTTGAAAAAAGTTAGGAGTTATGAAGATTCGAATATAAGAAAACATTTAAAAAACCAGTTTTTTAATTTTTAAAAACTTATGTATACTATTAAAGTATATTATAGAAATGATAGTTCTTTGCTCGAAGGAAATAAAAATTCCATCATTCCAAACAAATATTCTATTGGAATAAAATAATGTGTTATTTATTTTACTACAGCTTTTTTTCAAATAATCACGATCAATTTCATATCTAATTAATATTGAAAAGACTACAGAAATATTTTTGGAAGTAAAATAATGATGAATTTATTGCAAAGAAATAATTTTGATCGAAAAAAATAATTTCGTATTGAAATCATTTTTTAGATCCAAATAATCTCATGTTTATGATGCGATAAATGTAATTAATCTAATGAATACAAATTCAATCAAATCTATTTAAATAAAAATATTTTTTGAAGTAAAATAATAATGACTTTATTGCAAGAAAATAATTTTTTCGAAAAAAATAATTTTGTATTGAATTCGTTTTTTAGATTCAAATAATCTGATGTTTTTGATGCGATCAATGTAAATTTAATCCAATGAATACAAATTTAATCAAATCTATCATGCATTTAATTGTTACTATTAAATAAGAGTTTAATATAAATTATATTAAATTATAATTCTATAAATTATATTAAATTATATAATTCGTGAAAATATTTTTTCAAATGAAGAGTGATTTTCTTGGTTCAACAAATAAATAATCGAATTTATACTTTCATTTAATAAATAAATTCATGTTCTCAAATTCAGTAATTTTTTCTCTCAGTCGACACTTTTGATAATTAAGAATCTTTTTTGAATTTTGTATCGGACGAAAAGAAAGGTTGCAATAATGTCAGCCAGTGCATCCCTTTTTTAGCCTCAATTCAACCAGCTTATTCAATTTTCATTTTTTTTCTCAATTTTTTTTGTTTATTGTCAAAATATTAATAAATATGTTGTAAAAAAAAGAATGGTAATAATCTGTTTTTTTTTTTTAATCGAGCTCGACAAAACACTCAAAATGTATGTCTCTAGACGAGATGGCGGACGATTGATGCATCCTCGTCTAGATCGGCGCTCTTGAGGCCGAGGTTGTGTACCAATACTTCGAGGATATAACAGGAGGCACGGAGAAGGCTTGTTACAGAGTAATCGTCGCGAGTGGTGATCCTTGTTGCTGAGAAAGAGAGAGATATCTCCGAGCTTGTGAAGGAGATGAGCCAAGTGAGCTGCTCCGTTGGATGTTGCTGCTGCTGTTGATGGTATTAAAATAAATGATCGGCCACGAACGCTGACGTGTCACCTTATACCGCAATGCGTCATTCTGATTGACCAATAAATTATCGTCAAAGATCGAGAGGAGATGAGCGAAGGATCACGCGAGAGAGAGAGAGAGAGAGAGAGAGAGAGAGAGAGAGAGAGAGAAAGAGAGAGAGAGAGAGAGAGAGAGAGAGAGAGAACGAGCGGAAGGTTGTGATCTTGATGGAGTGCCAAGGTTTCCTTCAGATTTCCATCGTTCCAGATATTTCCCCGTGACAACGAGAACATTTCGTCGTGGCCTTCTTAATCTTGCGAACAAAACATGCGTTTTCGAAGGATTAACATTCTTTGGTTATAAGGATCATCGAATAAAGCGTTAAACTCCAAAGATTTGGATCAATTGTTTAAATGCCGAAATAAAAGGTTTCTTACATCAAGAATTTACATGAAATTGTTTTTTAAATTTTTTATCTAATAGAATTTTTCCCTAGAATATTTTTTAATTGTTACAAGTCAATCGGAGGAAAAATCTAGGAGAAAGAAAATCGTTGGAAATTTTTAGGATTAAGATTATACGATTGAATAGGAATTGAATGAAGGTTTTTTTCTTCGATCACAACTAATTTTACACGACTTATAGATTTTTTCTTTTTTAAGAGTTTCCTCTTTTTAAAGGTTTCCCCATTGTTTTGGAGAGATTTTATTGGTTTGAGACTTTAAAAAAATCAATTTTTTGAAATTTTTTCATCAATATTTTCCTGCATATTATTTTAAATATATTTTACAATATGGAAAACATGACAAATACATAATAAATATATTTTACAATATGGAACGTGACTGTTATTTCGCCTTTTTTCCACCATCGCGAATTGGGTGCACAACTTGAAGAAATTTTTGTTTGTCTTTTCTATCTACGGTACATTCGAAAGGGTTAGCAGATGCTCAACTCTCGTTTTTCAAAAAATTTCGTACCATTTTTTCTCGCAAAGTTATTTCAGTTTTGGCTAAAAAAGACAAATTTTGAAAGAGGCAACGTAACTCAAAAACTGTAGAGTTTGAAAGAAAATGTTACGAATGAAAAAAGTAGTATAGGTATAAACAGAATCACCTGGAATTATTTCAGAATTTTTCTATAAATTGTTGCTCGAAACCCTGATCATGACGTCCCAGCGAAAAATTTTATCTGGTTGAAATTTCCGAACTTCGTAATACGATAAGAATCTGAAAAAATTCAGCGACACTTGGCACACTATAAACAATAATTATCAATAATAATATTGCCCGAAAGTTATCAATAATTTTTAAAAACAGTTGTTTAAATAATTTGTGATTGACAACATTATTATTGATTAACAATGATCAATAACTATTATTGATAATTGTTGTTTACAGCATGCAAAATGTTGCTGAATTTTTTCAGATTGTTATTGTATCACGGAGTACGGAAATTTCAATTAAATACAATTTTTCGCTGGAACGTCATCATCAGAGTTTCAAGCAAAAATAATTTAAAAAAAAACGTCATAGGAAAATTCTGAAATAATTCCAGGCGATTCCGTGTATACGTACGCAACTTTTTATATACCTGACATTTTCTCTTAAAGTCTATAGTTTTTGAGTTACGTTGCATCTTTCAAAATTTGTCTTTTTTAACCAAAAGTAAAATAACTTTGCGAGAAAAAATCGTACGAAAATTTAAAAAACAAAAATAGAGCGTCTACTAATCCTTTCAAAAGTACCGAAGATAAAAAAAAAAAAAAAGTGTCCTTAAGTTATGCGCCCAATTCGCGATGGTCGAAAAAAGACCAAAAACGGTCACGTACAAAAATGCGTACCAGATCGAAAAAAAATCAATAGAAATATTTAAAAACAGCAAAACAAAGCTGGATTCCTTCCCGTCAAAAGGCTTTTTTTAAAATATGATTATCTTTTTTTTTACGGAGTTATGCGACTTCCTGTGCGGCAAGAAACATCGCCTGGTGTCCCCAAATTTTTGAGGGGAGATATATGTGATTGAAATTTTGAATAAAATAATTCATCCCTTATAGCAAAAAATAGAGGAAGTATGCTTACTTTTAACCTTCAAAACCGTTATGAAAATTGTCCCGTAAAGTACTGTAAAACGGGGCTACTTTGTTGGTATTACAGAAGTTTTTTGGTCGTAACTTTTTTTTAACGTCCAGAATTATTATTTTTTTTTGCTCGAACAGAACAATGTGTCCTTTGGCTATAAAATGTATAACAATAGCAAGCCTCACTAGACCTTCACAATTTTATATATTTAGAAAAAAAACCAAAGTAACCTCGAGTGAGGGGCTACTTTGGACAGGCATTGAAATGCAACTTATGTCAAAGATCCACATCGTGAATGCAGCTTTGACATCATTTTGGTAAAAAAACAATAATATTTTATACATTGTACATGAAATTAAATTTAAAAAAACGATTTTCGACAATGAATTCGTCTTTTTTATCGAAGAAATATTTTGGATAAAAATACCAAAAAATTGGGCCCGAATTTGAAGTTCTTAAGATCAAACTTGAAATCAAACTTTCTATTGAACTCAAATTTGAATTTTAGTTCGAACTTAAGTTCAAATTTAAGATGAATCTTAAGTTTGAACTTAAGTATCATTATACGTTTATACTTATGTTCAAACTTTAATGCGAACATCAAATCGATCTTGAGTTCAAACTTAAATTGGGTTTGAGGTTTGACCTTGAGATCCATCTTGAGCATGAACTCAAGTTCGATCGAACTTCTTTCATCGCCTCCCACAACCGTGTTATTTGAAATTAGTTGTGAAAATAATTAATTACGATCAAACTTAAGTTTAAGCTCAAGATGGATCTTAAGTTCGAACTCCAAACCAAATTTAAATTTGAACTTAAGATCGATCTGAAGTTCGCACTAAAGTTTGAACTTAAGTATGAACTTATAATGGCACTTTAGTTCAACTTACAATTCATCTTAAATGGGAACTTAAGTTCGATCTCAAGTTCCAACTTGAGTTCCATGGAAAGTTCGATCTTAGGGTAGGACTTGTGACTTGAAATTCGGGCCTTACAGACGTAACGGACGTTGGAGTCGGTTCTTCTTGCCCTTCTTATTCCCTTCATGCGAATGGCATCATCGATTGTTCGGACATCTTTGGCTCGTTGCACATATCTGTGTACCTGGTTTATGAATTGACTTTTTTTCCTCTTCTACCCACTCCCCTCACCCCCTTCCACCCACAAGGTCACGAGGGTTCACTGCGCCCACGTTTTTTACCGTATTTCGCTGTTCGTCCAAAATAGCCCCAAAAATCAACACAGTAACCCCCAAAGTCAAATTAGCCCCGTTTTACGGTAAATATTTTATTTATTCAGAGAAGGAATACCGTCGTACCTTTAACAAGCATCGAGAACAAAAAGATCAGGAGC